>CM060974.1:33160338-33330338 GCA_030765045.1 Tenodera sinensis
CAAGTGTCATAAATTGATTTGTAGTGTTGTACTACTTCAGCTCAGAAGCATGCGCGTCATCTCACTGCAGACTGTACCTCCTCTCTCTCGTTCCCGCAAAAGCTGAGTAGAGACTCGCATTCAACCTTTCATATAAAATTTTCATTCGTCAAGAAGTAACGCGCGACCTATAACTGTATAATCATGCTCCTTGGCTCTACAGTACGTCAATACAGGAAACAAACTCAGCGTTAAACTCCCGCCATTTTTGGCATTAAACTCGCGCTCCCTGCTATCACAGCGTTCCGTAAAATGCGCATGAACTTGTCGTTCGAGCCTAAGCTTTGTGTGTTTGCGGAGTGCGGGAAAAACAGTAGAAAGGCGAGGGTGTTGTCTTCAGCACTTTGCTCCAGTGATGATGCGTATATTATTCTATGCGTTCATTGAACGCTCACGAACGCCACTGTTCCCTGCCGCTCTCATATACCTGTTTATTGTAAAGATATTTGCATTTCTTCCAGCCACATGGAGACCTTGACCTCGCATCTAGCTTTCTATGTTGCAGAAAGTAAAACAGAACTTGTTTTATTCCTGAAATAAATCTTTTAACGTCAGTTTCGCTAAAACATCGTAATGAAATGTTAATTTCACGTTAAATCGTAAATAAACGTTCATTTCACGAGTAAATATCGCAATAAATTATTAATTTCAAGGTAAATCGTACATAAACACTCATTCACCCTCCAACTCAAACAGGAGGTGGGGAATAACAGCTATGTAAGCGACTCCAAAGAGACAAGGTTGGACATCACTGCTGTAGATTATACAGTTGGCAATTGTTTCTAAAGGAACTGTTAGAGGCAGTTATGCTGGCTCAGTAATTTTATTGCTCTTCCTGTTTGAAGGAGTAGATATCGGCTCTGTAAATGGCTCATCTGTAACTTATAGATGAAATAACTAAATTCCCGGTAGCTATAGACATAATAGCAATTTATGGAACCTTTCCAGGAAATCTAGCAGTGTAATGGAACCGGAACAAATGGGTAGGAAATTGAAAGCTGCTCACCCCATTAGACACTGTATCTGTTTCCGGTGCAGGAGACCACGAGAAGATTATCCAGGGTCATTAACACAAACTTTATTTTACGGAAAGCTTATGGAGCATTATGATCGATTTGAGAAGGCCCTTCCGCAGAACACGTGTCGGTGAGAGGAAATCCCCTAAACTTCCGCTCCGCCACGCCCTAGAATATTAAATTCCTTTTGGGGAAGCAGTCGCTAGGGTTAATCTGAGGGCACTCCCACGTGGACTAGGAAGAAACTCCTTTACTAATATTTTAACCTCATACACCCCGTTTGTTTTTTCGTTCCGTTTGCTTAGCTCTGTGTAATTTCATTCGCTTCACTGGGGTTCCATTCACGCACTAAGAGACAATTTTCATCCAAGATCTTGGGTAAATACAAGCCCAAAAGGAAAATTTAAACAAAAAATCTGATGTGCTGCACTCACATGACTTTCTCTACTCTTATACTAATCACTCTTACAAACTCTTATTCCTATATCTTCTTCGTGTTAGATAGGATGAACATTTGTACAACTTATCTTATTGCTTATTTCCTTGTAGGTACAAGGGGAATATTAGAATACAGTAGGCTTTGTGCGATAGTCAAATGTTTTAAAGCTTTAAGATTGTTGTCATTGCACACTTAACATATAAAAAAATGAACAACGATGACCCATTTCACGAAAGTTCTAAGTTTTCCGAAACTCACACACATAATAAGGAATATCTCCGAAATGGTTCACCCTACAAGAAAATTTATTGAGACATAAATTATGTATTTTAGCAAGATCTACATTTTTTGTATAGTATGATTTGGTCTATCTCTAACGGTTTACCAGTTATGCAAAAGTCCTCCAGAGTTAATACGACTACACTGGCTATAGCCAGAAAATTCAAGATATACATTTCATTTGTCATCAAAATATCTCAAACAGATGGCATTTTAATCAAAATCGTTAGAGCCATTTTCAGGAAAATCAAAATTTTCGAAAAATTTTCCATGTAAAGGGTAGTTTAGGGTGGGGCAATTTTCTTCAAAATCTTCGTGTCGCATCCTTGAACGACATTAAACTTATATACTGTCCACATGTTATGCTATCCACAGACTGACACAGACACACGCGGACCTTTTTCTAAAAATGCTTTTTTTGGATTCAGGGGGGCTCAAAACATATATTTCAGGTGAAATCTCGACATCGAATTTTTGGGTGGAATACAATACTTCCCCTACTTACCAGTAGAGAAAGTAAAAATCTGATGGTTACACTCAGGTGACTTTCTCTACTCTTGTACTAACTATTCTTACAAACTCTTATTTCTATATCTTCGTGTTAATCCAGATAAACGTTTGTACAAATTATCTTATTGCTTATTTCATTGTAGGTGCAAGGGGGATATTAGAATACAGTAGGCTTTGAGCGATAGTCAAATCTTTTAAAACTTCGAGATCCCGTTCTCAATGCACGGTTAACATAAAAAAAATGAACACCGATGTTGCATTTGACGTAAGTTTAAGTTTTCCGAAACTGACAAATAACAAGGAATGTCTCCGAAATGGTTCACTCTGCAAAACAAAAAAAACAAAAAACAAAAAAACAAAACAAAAGGTGTGTTTTGGCTAGATCTATATTTTTGTATAGTAAGAGTTGGTCTTTCTCTTACGGTTTACGATTTATTACCAGCAGTTTGAACTCGGACTTTTATCAGCTCAAGTTCTGAGTTCACAAAACTCATTGAGCTAATTGACTTTTCAATTGCTGCCATAACAATAAATCCAAAATTCCTCACCAGTAACGATATTCCAAACCAAAATTGAAGTGTCGCTTGGAATGTTTCCAGTTTTTGTTTACCAATCAATGCGTTGTTTTTTTATGAGAACCGGTTTTCTCATATCCAAGTGTTGATGTAAACTATTTTAGATTTGACTCAAACCAATGGCCAATTTCGCCCGAACAAATTCATATGATGTCCGTCGATCTTCTTCAAGCATTGCTCGAACATTGGCAACATTTTCATCAGTGACAGAAGTTCTTGAAATTCATCACAATGAAAAAAAAAAAAAAATAAAAAATAACCGATCTCTTTTGAATATGCTGAACCCATTATAATATTTTGCCGATTTTCACATTGTTAGGAAGTTAATGGTTTAAAACCTAAAAGTTCGCAACCCGGAAATGTTCAGTAGACAATTTTTTGGGCGAACACAAATTCTGTTAATGTTTATACATAACAAAGTATTAAGAGCTAATAGAGAAAAAATACTACACGGCGTTCAACTTACAAAACATTAGAAAGTACCTTAGAAATTTACATAAATTTCATTATTTTTAGAGACTTGGCATGCTAAAAATTTTCAATGTTGCTCTCGTATTTGACTATATGAAATAGGCCTGGAAGAATTTGCTTTATGGCTTTAAGAACAACTTCTCACCATAAACATGTAAACTCAGCCAGTAATCTAACCCACCAAGTAAAGCTAACATATTACCATGGTTGCCAACTTTTACGACTTACCCGTAAAAGTTACGAGAACGTAGGACTTTGTACGGCAATGGAGACATTTTCATTGCTTAGTGTCACAGGTTTTCTGCTGAATTGTTGACATTCGATTGTGATTCATTAGGAACCGGCTGCGCGGTGTTTTGCCTCGGAGCTCGTTGCCGTCTGTCGCTATCATAGAAAGGCTGGATGAAACCATGCAACATTTTGTAAAACTACTTTTTAAGGTTTTACTTACCAACTTTATGAAGAATTTTCACTTAAGGAAACCAGGAAATGATTTTGCTTTTGCCGTACTCAAGTTATGTGATTAAATACATTTCAATTTTTTCTGCCAAAATTGGCCTGATTTAAGTGAAAGTTGCGGTGCTTAGAGACTAAATGTTTGTACATTTAATAAGTGTATAATATTAAGGTTAAATTTAAAAGCTTTTGTGTAGAAGTTGTATAAGTGTGACCATGTTTTTTTTTTTTTTTTTTTTTTTTTTTTTTTAAATTTATTTAGAGTCGCTTTAACAATTAAGTCATATCGCGACTATTCTATGAAATACAGCGGTATACAATAAATTTAGTACAGTTATTTTACCAAAAACATGAGAATACAATCAAATCAGTACAACAAGTATCTTTCATATTATATTTTCGCATGTAAGCCCGTACCTTTGAGAAATGATAACACCCTTCTGCAGTTGGATGGCGTGTTCAGAGTGGTGGATAAGTCTCCAGTGATGTGATGAAGCTGTCGTTGTGTAGTGTATTGCTTGCATTCTGTGAGGAGATGTTTTACTGTGAGGCGGGTGTTGCAGACTTCACATTGTGGTGGCTGGCCTTTGCTGAGGAGGTATGAGTGGGTTAACCTTGTATGACCAATGCGGAGACGTGAGATAATTACCTGCTCTTTCCTGCTAAGAGAATAGACAGGGGAAGAATTGGTGTCTCCTTTCCTTACCATGTGTAGTTTTTCTGGAGGCGATTGATTCCAGGCCTGTTTCCATCTTGTATGTGACCATGTTTTCTAACAACAAATTTTCTACCTCATACTTCTTGTGCAGTTTTCTCCATAAGCTTTGACACTACAGCCATCTTATTTTTTCTGTGGTAGTTGATGTGTAATTTGATATATGGAGCTAAGAAAATACACATATAAAAATGAGGAGCGGAAAATGTTGCATATGTAATGGCACAAATTACACATATTTTTAGAGGTTATGTTTATTTTCATTCACATTAAACTTAATATTTCTAAACAAGGCTAGTTCAGTACTGAAAGTAGATGACTATATATGTACAGTAAAATTTTCAAGTCAATATATTTAATAGATTTTGAGAAAAGTGCACAAGAAGTGTTAGAAATGAAGTTACGGGGAATTGGCCCATGCACTGCCATATTTAAACAACTAAATTAAAGGGCTTACTACTCGTGTAATATACCATTATCTTATATATATATATTTAAAGCTAAAGGTTTGTACTATTTTTAGAATACAAAACAGAAAATCGATGTTTTCACGGAAATTCACTTCCCGGTGTCCTTAACTTATGTACATTTAATAGGTGATTCACTGCCTGAGAAACGGTGGATGATTTTGGATCAATTGATAGTAAATAAAGGAGATATGAACCACTTCAGAGGTGATGATGGGAGGTTTTCTTTAAGGTAGGCTAGAAATGAAGCCTATGAAGGTTTTGACTGGAGGGGAACCCAGACGGCGTGACTAGGCTACCTAATTGCCTCGTGCGATACATCATCTCAACATAATCCCTATGGACTGACTATACAGAAGCTTTCCGGCACTGCCTGACTCAGATATATCATCACAAGTAAGTGTAAACATCAACCGATTTCCGGTGTTTTTCTTTCTCTACTGCTACCTATACTTGGTGCTTGAGTCCTGCATCTTCCAAGGATACGACACAAAGATTGTCGAGGAAATTCCCCACCCCAAACTAACTTCATATGTATACCATTTCCTTATTTTTATCTTATCTAAACTGTCTCTAGTAATTTTGATTTAAATACCAGCTGAAAGCGGAATGTAGCAAGCTTACTAGAAAAGTTGGATGTTGCACTCACATAACTTTCTCTACTCTTATACAAAATATACTTTTTAACACCATCTATTTCGTCTTAATCGAGATAAACATTTGCGGACATTATTCCAAGAGTATTATGAGTATAGCCCGGATTTCTAAGCACAATAAAACAGTAAAATAAACAGCACGAAAATTAAAATAAGCATCAAATTAAGCAAAAACAAACGTACAAAAATATGACCATAAATAGTTTTACAGAACTCTTTACAGGCCGTTACAGTACGTAAGAAAGATCATCCTGAAATTTTCCTGTTTAAAACCCCTGCTCCATCAGTAAAAAACATGTGTATAGACAAAATGATGTGCCGACGTCGCATGACGTCACAGATGCATGATAAAAGCACCACAGTTCTTCGGTGAATTCCTATTCAATATTTGTTTCTTCACCAGAAAGATTTTTAGAAATTTGACACAGTATTTTGGAACCTTATATAGTTTGTCAAACGCAATTTTGCAACCCCATGTGTTTCTGACGACAGTATTACTGAAATTTCGTCAATCTGAGTAAGATCCAAGGAATTGTTTCGAGCTTCCAGCTGCTTTAAAACTTCAGGTATTTTGGAGAAATACCATTCTTGCACAACATGCTGTTGTTTGGAACTCGGGAAATCACCGTCCATGTCCATGGCATTATTGTGATATTTCAATAACTGACTGATGAGTTGACTCTGCCCAATCGCAGTAAGTTTTGATTAGAGAACATTTCCGAGCCATAATTATCTTACAATTTTTAATCCTCATTAATGCCTAAGCAATGTGAAGTTCGGCTTACAAATGCATTCGACGAAGAAGCTCCATCTAAGACAACAATTTGTAATTGGTACAGCTATTTCAAAAGAGCGTGGTTTTCCTTAGTGATGAATTAAATTCCCAAAAACTGCTGTTACTGATGAAAATATTGCCACTGCTCGAGCAATGCTTGAAGATGGACGGATATCTTATGAATTTATTCAGCCTATATTGGGCATCGGTATAAGTAAAATCCAAAGCATTTTACATTAACAGTTACACGAGAGAAAAGTTGTCAATGGATTCCACACAAACTGATTCCCGATTTAAAAAAATCGTATTGAGCGATGCAGAGAAACTCTGGAAGAATTCCAAGGCGGCTATTCCAAGTTGGCTTGGAATATCGTTTCTGGCGATAAATCTTGATTTATTGTTCTGGTCCTGACAAGAAAAGTCAGGGTCTTTAGAACGGGACCAATGCCTATACTGGTTTCATCGAAAGAATTGGTCCTAGTGTAAACAATGCCTAAACATGTACCCCTCCGCTTTCCCGCTCTGATTGGAGCAATATCGGCACTACTTTCGTAACCACGTGGAACCATCTTCGACCCACCATCCTCTTCTCGCTATAGTTGACAATTCCGTATAGCACTCTGAACTAAAAACATAAATAACAAATATATGCTCACAGTCAACAAATGTGTTCTTACCATTTCTTCTCCAGAACTCGAAACTAATGTCAAGCATCAGCTTGTAAGAACAAGTTTACTTGAATATAGGTCGGGGTAATCGTTACAAACGCAAGCAACTTCTTGGCTGTAGGTGGCTTTCACTGCGCACAGAATTTGTATTTAATGCAGACACACCTGTAAATTCTGCTGTCTGGTTAACAACATCCTTGATAGCCAAAGTAGGATATTTCTCACACCTTTGTGAAACACTTTCAGAAGTATAACTATCTCACCATTCGTTATAGGCTTCCCTCTGCGATATTTTACAAACTGCACTTATTCGGCCATGATGGTTCACCTTCCCACTTCCATAACTGACCAGCAGAAGGCAGTCTGCGCATGCTCTTCGCGCATTTACTGATTAAGTGCAATTAATTACTTTGGATTCATTTTGCTACAGTTCTATATACTATAATAACAGATTAAACATACCATTATTACGTAGGGCATAGAAGTTGGAGTAGTCTTTGTTAGTATTGAGCGAACTATTTCGTAACCGATGTACCTTGTAATAAGGGGCATCGATCAGTTGATTCACGTTTGTACACGTGTTTCTGTTTATATAAGGACCAATTCTTTCGATGAAACCATTATAGAGTCAAACGAATACTGCTACTATAGTAATAATAATTACTGTTCGGAAAGCATCCGTTAATTTTACTGCATTTTCTCATATCTGGAGTTTTAGGTCCTTGTTGCACTCAGCAGACTGCTTGCCAAGTATTAAGTTACGAGTTTGCATGATGGATGTGCGCTGATGAGAAGGCGGTTAAATCTGGTATTAAAATCTAGATAGCAGCAAAACAATGTCACCAACCTCACAACATATACAGTATCATGTTCTGAGGCCAACTAAATAAAAAAGTGGTGTTTGGTACATTCACATGCATTGAGAAATTCAAAACAATAACAAGGAATGTCTCGGAAGTGGTTAACTCCAAAAAGAAATGCACTTCACATAGAGTGCTTTAAGGGGATATACATGTTTTCTATAGCAATATTTTGTCTGTTACACTTTGTCAGTTTTATAAGTCATCCGGAATGAAAAGGAGCTCAAAGTAAATTCCCAGAAAATTTCGTTTGTCTTAAAATATCTTACACGTATGAAGTAGTCATCAAAATTGTTAAAGCCATTTTTAAATGTAAAAGTTTTCGGTGTAAAGAGTAGTTTACGATTATGTATTTTCTTAAGAATCTTCGAACTGCATCAGTGGAAAATAGAGAACTTAAAACACTGAAGGGGTCAGCGCAACAATGGTCAATCCTCCCCGATACACAATTTGCCATATTGACGCCATCTGTCAGGTTTTCATGTGAACTATCTTCCCACTATATCGTTTGAACCCAAACCCATTCCTTATATTAAATGGAAGCAACTAATATTTTCGATCATACGAAAATCCATGTTGTCTGAATGCAACTGTGGTCTAAACATAAATAGCCAATCAGAGCCCAGCAAAAAAGAAAGAATAAGCACTTCCTGGATCGTAGCAATGTTGAGCTTGAACTAAAATATGTCCCACTAGTTTATTATACATTTTAAAACAGTTTTATTTCTGAAAATGTGACTCAAAACTATGAAAATGAGATGGATGGTGAATGTTTTGAGATGCCTGATTATGTAAAATAGACATGCAAACAAAAATGTAAGCATGATACTTCCAAAAGCTATTGTGAATAAAACATATTTCATTGTCTTTAAATATATCCTAAAGATTTAATAACAACACGAATTTGAGAATTGCCACTGTTTATGTGTGTGAAAATGAGATGGATAGTGCAAGATAATTTTTCATATGTTGATATACCTGAATGTACAGCATTATGAATCAAACATCTTTAATGTCCTTTAATATGTCATACCATTTAACAATGGGCACTTTAAAACTTTTAAAAAAATTGTGTGGATAAAACATTTCATTTTATTAAAAATCTGATGTGTTGCACTCATATGACTTTCTCTACTCTTGTACTAACCATTCTTACAAACTCTTATTCCTCTATCTTCTTCGTGTTAGTTGAGATAAACATTTGTACAAATTATCTTATTGCTTATTTCCTTGTAGGTGCAAGGGGAATGTTAGAATACAGTAGCCTTTGTGCGATAGTCAAGTGTTTTAAAGCTTTGAGATCCTGTTGTCTTTGCACACTTAACATATAAAAAAATGAACAACGATGTTCCATTTCACCAAAGTTTAAGTTTTCCGAAACTCACATAACAAGGAATATCTCCGAAATGGTTCACCCTACAAGAAAATGTATTCAGACAAATTGTGTATTTTAGCAAGATTTACATTTTTGTGTAGTATGATTTGGTTTATCTCTACGGTTTAACAGTTATGCAACAGTCGTTCAGAGTAAATACGACTACAGGGGCTATAGGCAGAAAATTCAAGATATAATTTTATTTGTCATAAAAATATCTCAAACATGTATTTTAATCAAAATCGTTAGAACCATTTTCAAGAAAATCAAAATGTTGGAATAACTTTCCATGTAAAGGGTAGTTTAGGGTGGGGCTATTTTCTTCAAAATCTTCGCGTCGCATCCTTTAAAGACATTAAACTTAAATACCAACTTTGGTTTTTAACCGGCTCTTCGTTTTTGAGTTATGCTGTTCACAGACTGACACACACACATACACACGAACCTTTTTCTAATAAAACTTTTTTTTTTTTTAATTCAGGGGGTCCCAAACATACATTTCCGGTGAAATCTAGACATCGAATTTTTGGGTAGAATACAGTACTTCCTTCTACTTACCAGTAGAGAAAGTAAAAGTTGCATGGATAAAACATGTTTCATTTTATTAAAAAAGTATTTGTACAGCAGCACACCGCAAAAAATTATGTATCAAAAATATGTTAACACTAATCAGTGCATTGTTGTTTAATAAGCTGAGAAAGTATGTCTGAACAGTCAGTGTGATTCAAATAAACTTGTCCTTATATTTAGAAGAACAAAAGAAATGTGTTTAACTTTAACTCAGTTTTCCCCCATTTTTAGAAAAGATGGGTTAGACCACTAGACTAGACTAGACTAGCAGATGGCAGGCTGAGAACAGCCCGAGGTGTGTCATTCGTGTACCTGCCCTTTTAGGGCTTAACCACTATATGACGGGATTAGGATGTTGTAGGATGGCTGGTGAATAGGGATTGTGGATTGTTAGGAGGTAGCATATATTTATGCTTCTCTTCGGGTGATAATTTCAGCGTGCAACTACCGTTGGACCACTGTTGCACTGACTCCCTCATATGAAGTATGGTATTTAACTGGTTTTTCGTTTTTGAATTATGCTGTTGACAGAAAAAGACGATATTATTCAGGAGACCTCAAAGCAGTATTTCCAGTGAAATGTCTGTATCGAATTTTCCAATGGAATACAACACTATCTGTGCCTCCTATGTATTGCCATTAATTCCCGACAGATAGCATTGCGTTTGTTTATGTATGGCCAACCGATGAATTACTTTATATCTTCGCATCTTGTCTTTAATTTTTGGAAATAAAAGGACGTCACAAAGTGCTAGTGTCCTTGGTGTTGACCTTTGACCTTAAGGTACTCAGTTGTTGGATTTGCTGTATACGACGATGTGTTTTCTTTGTGGGCGTTTTTCACGAATTTCTTCAAAATTTTATGATAAACAGATACTTGTGTACTATCATTAGTTAGTAATTAATGCCTATCTTCTTGCGATGTAGTGGCAATTTAGTGAGCTTTAGAAGAAAACAAACTAGGAACCATCTTACCGGCACTGCGAATTCGTCGGACTTTGGTACGCTTAGATTGTGTTCGAAAGACCCATTGTCGGTCTGGGTGGCTCAGTTGGTTAGACGCTGGCCTACTGATCCCAAGGTCGCGGGTTCAAACCCGGCCCAGGCCGATGGTTTTTAAGTGTGCTTAAAAGCGACAGCTCCATGTCAGTAGATTTACTGGCATGTAAAAGAACTCCTGCGGGACAAAATTCCGGCACACCGGCGACGCTGATGTGATCCTGGCAATTGACAGCGTCGTTAAACAAGAAAATAATTTTAATCTTAATTTCGAAAGACCCATTGAGCCAATTGAATCTCCTTTTCAGGACCTAGCAATAAATCCCGCCCTGACACCGCTTCCTCCACGACGAATACCGCATGCGGGTCCCTGGGATCGAACCCGGGCTGCCTAGGTGGTAGGCAAACGCTCTAACCGCTGGGCCACAGCGCCGCCTCATTTAATTATAAACACAGAACTTGCTTCACAGGTATCAGAATGTTGACCATATCATAGTGCATAAGGTAAACAGAACAGATCAGGCTATCATAACATAAACTTGCTGACACCCTGGTTATTCCACTCTGCTATTTGTATATTTCATAATACGTTTATACTCCTAGCTCCTAGCGGACGCTTGCGATACACTATATTTAATGACTCTGAGATTTAGCAACTATTTGAGAGATTTCACAATCCTGCTGAAAAATAATCATCCTAAGTGTTATGATGAAACTTTGCAAATAAACTAGGGCAGCAATTACGAGTGGCGTGTGATGAACTGTCTACAGTAAATAATTTAATGATTATGAGGTTATTCAATGAAACTATGTGTAAGATATAGCCAAATTGGTATAAAATATAACGCATTCTTCTTTTTTACTTTCTCTTCTACGTAAGTAGTGGAAGTATTGTATTCCACCCAAAAATTCGATGTCGAAATTTCACCGGAAATACATATTTTGAGGCTCCCTGAATCCAAAAAAGCATTTTTAGAGAAAGGTCCGTGTGTGTGTGTGTGTGTGTGTGTGTGTGTGTGTGTGTGTGTGTGTGTGTCTGTGTGTCTGTGTGTGTGTGTGTGTCTGTGTGTCTGTGTGTCTGTGTGTGTGTGTGTGTGTGTGTGTGTGTGTGTGTCATTCTGTGGGCAGCATTAGTCAAAAACGAAAAGTCGGTTAAAAATCAACCAACTTTCGTATTTCCGTTTAATATCTTTTAAGGATGCGACACGAAGATTTTGAAGAAAATTCCTCCATCCTAAACTACCCTTTACATGGAAAATTTGTCGAACATTTTAATTTTCTCGAAAATGGCTCTAACGATTTTTATTAAAATGGCATATGTTTAAGATACTTCTATGATAAATGAAATGTATATTTTGAATTTTTTGGCTACAGCCCACGGATGACCTTTGAATAACTCGTAAATCGTAAGAGACTATACAAAAAAATCTGATGTGTTGCACTCACATGACTTTCTCTAGTCTTGTACTAACCATTCTTACAAACTCTTATTCCTATATCTTCTTCGTGTTAGTTAAAATAAACATTTGTACAAATTATCTTATTGCTTATTTCCTTGTAGGTGCAAGGGGAATATTAGAATACAGTAGGCTTTGTGCGATAGTCAAATATTTTAAAGCTTTGAGATTCCGTTCTCTTTGCACACGTAACATATAAAAAAAAATGAACAACGATGTTCCATTTCACGAAAGCTTCAGTTTTCCGAAACTCGCACACATAACAAGGAATATCTCCGGAATGGTTCAACCTACAAGAAAATTTATTGGTACATAAATTGTGTATTTTAGCAAGATCTACATTTTTGTACAGTATGATTTGGTCTATCTCTAACGGTTTACCAGTTATGCAAAAGTCGTCCAGAGTAAATACGACTACAGGGGCTACAGCCAGAAAATTCAAGATATACATTTCATTTTTCATAAAAATATCCCAAACATATGGCATTTTAATAAAAATCGTTACAGCCATTTTCGAGAAAATCAAAATTTTCGAAAAATCTTCCATGTAAAGGGTAGTTTAGGGTGGGGCTATTTTCTTCAAAATGTTCGTGTCGCATCCTTGAAAGACATTAAACTTAAATACCAACTTTGGTTTTTAACCGACTTTTCGTTTTTGAGTTATGCTGTCCACAGATTGACAGACTGACAGACACACAGACACACAGACATACACACACGGACCTTTTTCTAAAAATGCTTTTTTTTAATTCAGGGGGCCTCAAAACATATATTTCTGGTGAAATCTCGACATCTAATTTCTGGGTGGAATACAATACTTCCCCTACTTACCAGTAGAGAAAGTAAAAATGTAGATTTGGTTAAAACATAAAATTTATGCCCAAATAATTTTTTTGTAGACTGAATTATTTTGGAGATCTTCCTTGTTATTTGTGTGAGCTTTGAAATACTTAAACTTTTCTAAACTGGAAAGTCGTTGTTCAGTTATTTATGTCTTGGCTGGACAAAAATAACAGATTTCAAAGCCTTCATAAAGCGACCAGCTTTAAAAGATTTGAGTATCCTCAAAGCTTACTGCATTCCCCTTGCACCTACAAAAAATTACCAACCTCTACAAATATTTACCTCGACTAACATGAAGAAGATAGAGGAATAAGAGTTTGTAAGAATAGTTTAAGAGTAGAGAAAGTTATGCGAGTGCAACACATCAGATTTTTTAGTTTCAGGGATCTCAAAACATGTATTTCCGATGAAATCTCGATTTCGAATTTTTGGGTGCAATGCAAAAGTTCCCCATCTTATATACGTAGTAGAGAAAGTAATTAAGAAAACGTGAATTTTCAGAATGAGGGGTTAAATCGTGGCGTCTCTAAACTTGTTAGATTTAATGGGAAATACTCAGCTCATGACCTCAAAGGCTACTCAGGTCGTCAGGCTTATTATGTAACTGCTGTTCTGTGTCAGGAGTTCACAGACTGGCTCTGATCTGCTGTTAAATTTAAACTAAAAGTAAAGTAGGCCTATTGTTTCTCTGGGGCCCGCGAAAGGTCTCCGAGGTCATTATCCAGGATCTTGTTCCTGGCGTGGCATCATATCCCCAAGGATGTCATTTCGTGCCATATCGTAGTGAGGGAATCACCCTTCGCGCTTCACCATCGTAATTTTCACACACTGATTTCCTACAGACGCTCTTCTTTTGTCTTATACAATAGCCAAGCCTGCATGAGCCTCTTGAAATCACACAATCTTTCAAAGATATTCCTTCTTGTTGGTTTTAATTTTGAAATAGCTATACTTTTTCCACTTAAGAAGTTATTATTTATTTTTATATCCTACCCATGCAAAGAGAATGGAATATTAAAGCCATCGCATAGCGACCAGCTCTTAAAGACTATCGCTCAAGTCCACTATATTGTCCTATTCCCATTGTACCCAGAAGGAAATATGTAGTAAGACTATTTCTGTAAAATCTTGTCTTAAATAACAAACTAGATACAGTTTGTTTACCAGCTCATAGTCTCTGGCAGAAATGCAGTTAGTACACCAGTAAACAATTCTAGGTACACAGCGATATCTGAAGCTGGAGTCGTGCTTCTGATTGCACGTAATGTAAGTTTGCGAGGGAGCATCAGCTGGTGTAGAAATTATAAATAGTCTTGTTAGCGCGGTGTTAGCACTGCTACTCAACTAGCAGAGGACTCAGATTCGATTCCCCGTACCGGTGTAGGGATTTTCTGCCATTGGGAAACGTGATCCGTGGTGCACTTACCTTTGTGAGGTTCCTGAGGAAGCGAAGTCCGCAATCACCATCTGGCAGGGACTCGGGGTGCCAACCATGTCCCATCCCTCACAACTGCACCCACTTATTACGCCCGCTGTGTGCAGATGTGAGGTCTATAGGCCGGCATCGGACTGTTGCGCCCTGCAGTTTAGTTTAAATAGAAGAATAAACTTTTGTAAGAACAGGTCACGGAAGAACGGACAGAGAAAGTAATGTGAATATAACATCAGATATTTTTATAAGAATGGTTCTTTTGGGTTCAAACTGTCTCGAAACATAGCTCAGTGAAAGTAAAAACTAATTAAATAAAAACACTTACACTTTCATTTAAATGTGATTATTAGTAAAAGTAGTGCTGCATTTGATCACATACCTAACCTTTTTTTTTTTTTTTTTGGGGGGGGGGGTGTTCCATTTGTATCCCTCCTTTAACTGCAATGGACATAAAGGTGGCCTTTTACTTTTGAAACATACTGCACTTCGACAATGATGTCAAGTAGTATATATTTCTCATTGCGTTTGTGGTTTTTCATGTATTAGATCACACACTGTTACTCCCAGATAGTGTGAAGAATAAAAAATAATTTTGGCTAGAAAAAACTCCTACCCCTAGACGGGAATTAAACCTGGTACACGCTACAAGGCCAGTTAGTTGCTCATTCTTTGTATCTAACATTCTAGTTTCCTGTGGTAGAAAATAAGTAGAGTGCGGACATCTAAAAGACATCTATCTCTCACTGACCTCCCATCAAAACAAGTTTCAAACTTTCAGTCATTAAACTAATGCTACTGTTGATAGATTCCTGTTTACCGCCTTCTGTGGAAAGATCTTGTCTGTCGCCTGCCTTTTGTTTTTAGCTCTACAGGCAATTAAGGCGAAACTGATGAGAGATGTTTCTGACAGCTTTTGATATGCTTATGACATAAATATTCAAGAGAGGCAATTCACCAACTGTGTATTTTTTTTTTATTATTAAATCTGACCTTATATAAAGGTTTGCCATGCGACACAGAATAGCTTTCATGTGTTTGAAATGAATACATAAAAAGGTTAATAAAAAACAACAACAAAAAACAAAGAAGAAAGACAGGAAAATTATGTTCGAGACTCTCAGAACAAAAAAAGGAAAACGTCTGTATGCGTATAGGTATTTGTCTGTGAACAGCATAACTGTAAAATGGAAAAGTCGGTTAAATACCAAATTTGGTATTTAGGTTCAGCGTCTTCCCAAGATATGACACAATATTTTCAGAAACTACCTTTTGCATGGAAAACTTTTACATTTTGATTTTCTAAAAACTAGCCTTAACAATTTTAATTAAAATGGCATATATTGAAGTTATTTTCCTGACGTAATGTAATATATAACTTGAATTTTTGTGGGAATAGGTTCTGAAGTCTCCTTCATTTTTGGTAACATTTGCATTACTGGTAAACCGTAATTACTGTAAGTTAAATATTTTTATATAAGCAACAATTTTCAAGTTATTCCGTGTTATTTTGTGAATTTTCAAATATTTTTCTCAAATAGTCGGTTTGAGTGGCTCAGTTTATCATGGGCAGGCCTGCTGATCTCAAGGTCGCAGTTCAAAACCCTCCCACACCAATGGCTTTTAATTGTACTTAAAAGCGACAGACCCCTTATCAGTAGATTTACTGGCATGTAAAAGAACTCCTGAGAGACGAAATTGGGCACATCGGCGGTGCTGATATCATCTTAGCAATTAACAGCGTCGTTGACAAATTGCATCATCTATTACAAAACCTCCTCAAATTCATTTTACTAATTCAATATCTAAATAAGGAATAGCGAATAATAAATGTATTGAGATTATTTCGATGCTTATACCTCATGAAATATTTTACCATCAATAGGATCAATTATTCCTTTGATTGCTGTAATTTTATTTATTTTCTTTTTTCGGAAATTGTGGTTTCATTTGAGTTACATCAGCAATTGGTTTCTTAGGTTTGGTTGTATATATTCCCTAAATGGAAGGTCATTTTGGTCCATTATGTCCTGATCATACAAAGAAAATGGGATGTCATAGCATCACAAAGCGACCAGTTCTTAAAAGATTTGACCATTGATTAAAGCCTTTGTATTCCTTTATTCCTCTAGTATTTAAAAGGAAATACACAAGACTATTTCCACAAATGTTTACCTCGAATAACATGCTATAGATAGAATATACATTTGTGAGAATAATATCTATAAAATTAAAGTAAGTCAATAAGTGTAACACATAAGATTTTTTGTATTTATTTTAAAGTTTTTGGAACAACGTTTCGTAAAGATATAACCATAGAAGTAAATGGATACCAGTTTTCTTGTGGACGCTGTGTGATAGGAGCTCAAAGGGAAGAAACAAAACAGAGGAGGATGTAGCTTGAAAGGGGACATTAAAACCCTCAGTTAATTAGTAAGAGTGATTAATATATGAGCACTGATGCTTGTGCTGTAATGGAATGACTTCATTAGTTTAATTTAACTTTGACGGTTTGTGTACTGAAGAAACAGCTGAAAATAAAAAGAGGAACGTTCCAACAAAGGGAATCAGTATAGAGCTTCTAGTCTCAGGTAAAGGATCTGACGTCACGTTGTCGCTAGTCAGCATCTTTTGTAAAGCGAATAAATGGGTTTGTGTTGATAAAATAGGAGTTACAGGAGGAAGTTTATTGTACTAGTGCCGTAATCTACGGTATACACCCAAAGTAGCGAAATGAATATATCAAATCTGATGTGTTGCGTTCACATGACTTTCTCTACTCTTGTACTAACCATTCTTACAAACTCTTATTCCTATATCTTCTTCGTGTTAGTTGAGATTAACATTTGTACAAACTATCTTATTGCTTATTTCCTTGTAGGTGCAAGGGGAATATTAGAATACAGTAGGCTTTGAGCGATAGTCAAATGTTCTAAGCTTTGAGATTCCGTTCTCTTTGCACGGTTAACATATAAACAAATGAATAACGATGTTCCATTTGACAGAAGTATAAGTTCTTCAAATAACACAAATAACAAGGAATATCTCCGAAATGGTTCACTCTACAAAAAAAATATATTATTTAGACATAAATTGTTTGTTTTAGCAAGATCTACATTTTTTTACAGTAAGATTTGGTCTATCTCTTGCGGTTTACGAGTTATTCAAAAGTCATCTAGAGTAAACAGGACTACATGGGCTATAGCCAGCAAATTCAATCTATACGCTTCATTTGCCATAAAAATATCTCAAACATATGGCATTTTATCAAAATCGTGTTATTTTCAAGAAAATAAAATAGTAGTTTACAGTGGAGCAATTTTCTTCGAAGTCTTCGTGTCGCATGCTTAAAAGACATTAAACTTGAATGCCAATTTTGGGGTTTTACCGACTTTTCGTTTTTGAGCTATGCTGTCCACAGACACACAGACAGAGACACACGTCATATGTGACGCAATAGCGGAACAGGAATCTCGGCAGGCAAGTGGCGCCCACCCGAGAACCAGGTGCGGATAAGAGCGTGGCCACATAATCTGATGACTCTGTATTTCCCTTAATACCATAAGTAACGGAATTAAAGGTAAACAGGCGCTATATTATACTGAGTCGTTGGAATGAAGTTTGTGATGGAACTAAAGTATGATAGATCTGCTTTAAACTTCTAAACATTATACACATTAACCTTCTTGTATGGTCGGAGAGGTCCTGAGGGTACCGCAGAGGGAAGAAATGGAGTAGCAATTGTTTGAAACCATTGGTATACACAAAGCTTTTGGGGGTAGATCCCCTTGGAGAAGAGTTCCAACCAACCAAACATTTTCACGAGCTTAATGCGCTTGTTCTGTGGTTAACGAAGCAACCCGTTAACAGACGATTGACTTCATGTCAAAGCAATGCTTATGTTACCGACTTTGGTGTTCCCAGGGCCCCACGAGCTAGCTTTCTTCTACCTTATAGACTGTTAAAAGCTAGTATTTTGTCATTGGATACCTACCATACGGAACAACATGGTCATTGTTAGGGTTCCACTATTGAGAGTGTTCATAACGTAAAATACCGACAAAAGTTTATTGTTGTGTTTATTGTTAGCTCCAATGACAAGTAAATGCATCAGTTAGAATCTAAGAAATTGACTTATTACAGTGGTTCTCAAAGCTACAAGGCCGCTCTGATCTTTCTTTTAGAACCTCTTTGTTTTCTGAGTAAATTGTGACAAAGACACATATCCAAAGCCATCTCTAAAGAACTCGATGTCGCCTCTAGCTCTGAAATAAAAAGCAGTGAAGTAATTGAAATTACGTGATGATATCAGAGAGAGGACAAGAAAGACTGAAATGCAATTAAGTTAGGGTTTAGGGCTAAACAGGCACAGCGATCTCCATAACTGGAGCACAGCTACGCACATAGGTCATAGTACGTCCTTTGAAATTAAATTTTTAATTTCTCTACTACGTATAGTAAAGTAGAGGAAGTCTTGTATTCCACCCAAAAATTCGATGTCGAGATTTCACCGGAAATATATGTTTTGAGTCCCCCACCCTGTGTCCAAAAACACCATTTTTAGAAATAGATTCGTGTGTGTGTATATCTGTGTGTGTCTGTGGACAGCATAACTCAATAACGAAAAGTCGGTTAAAAATCAAAGTTGGTATTTAACTTTAATGTCTTTTAAGGATGCGACACGAAGATTTTGAAGAAAATTCCTCCACCCTAAACTAATCTTTACATGGAAAATTTTGATTTTCTTGAAAATGGTTCTAACGATTTTTATTAAAATGTAATATGTTTTAGATATTTTATGGCAAATGAAATGTATATCTTGAATTTTCTGGCTATAGCACCTGTAGTCCTATTTACTCTAGACGACTTTTGTATAACTGGTAAACCGTAAGAGATAGACCAAATCTTAGTATACAAAAACGTAGATCTTGCTAAAACACACAATTTCTTTCTAAATAATTTTTTGTAGAATGAACCATTTCGGAGATATCGCTTGTTATTTTTTGCAGTTTTGGAGAACTATACTAGCCAAATAGAACATCGTTATTCATTTTTTATGTTAATCGTGCAAAGAGAACGGAATTTGAAAGCTTTAAAAGATCTGACTATCACTCAAAGCCTACTGTATTCCCATATTTCCTTTGCACCAATAAGGGAATAAACAATAAGATAATTTCTGCAATGTTTATCTCAACTAACACGAAGAAGATATAGGAATAAGAGTTTGTAAGAATGGTTAGTACAAGAGTAGAGAAAGTCACGTGAGTGCAACACATATTTTTGTGGGCCCTCTTTAACTGCTGTTATTCTCAGCGTCCCGTTCTATAGCCTATAAGAGATATAGGTGCATATATTTATACCAGTAACTGAGGACAGCGTAATGAACTATATTATATAAATATTTGTTTCATTTATGGAATTATAAAATAATTAGTTTCTAGCTTGATTGGTATCTTCAAGTAAAGCTACCACAGAAAACATGAAACAGAGTGGGCAGAGCGAATGCTGTAACGCGGTAACGAATGTTGTATCGGAACGGAGTTCGAATGCTTTCTGCAAGGCCAGTGGCCTCACATCATTATCAATGCCAGTGGGTCGCGCTTTGAGGTGAGAAAACAAATGGATAGTTTATCTCATAGGCGTTGTTCATTTCGGGGCAGTTGCAACCTTATAAATACGTGGTAAACCTTGTGATTGGTTTGTGGGAAAACTGTTAGATGAAGAGAAAAAACAACACACCGAATTGGATACATATTAAGGTACCATTTATGAAAATATCTAAACCTCTACCCCTAACACCTGTATATTGAACGTGAAAGGCCGCTTAATTTTGTCAAGAGGTCCCTTTTTCAGGCTTGAGGTTCTTTAACGTGATGTAAATCTACAACATGGCCCTACGAGCTTTACTTCCCTTCCGAAGATTTTTACGCCCGAAAAGTAGATCGCCCTCTGTCAGATTTGAACCCACGACCTCGGAACTAGAGGCAAATATGTTATCCTTTGCCGCGTGTCCCCTGGAAGGAAGTGATGAAGGGGAGAACCGAAAGGTGACGAATTAATCTGTTTTCAGGATCTGGCAAAGTTGCGGCGAAACAAGCAAGGTTACCCATAGATGTGTAACATCTCCCGCTGCGTCAAACCACCCTTGTTTACCTTAATCAGGAGATTGCATATGAATTTTAAACAGTTTTAAAACTGTTATGAGAATATTTGTAGCGCTTTCGCTACCTCTGCAACTCCTGGAATAGGCCCCACGTTGGGCGCCAGTTTATTAGATTCTTTGTAGCGTATGGTAACCCCTTCGCGGCCTTTCTCCAGTGCACGGAGAGACGCACTAAAATGCTTACCTTCTGCACTCAGACAGCATGTCTCATAAAAATACAATCTCTTATTTCCCTAACCTCAGTAGCTGGGATCCTCGTTCTAACCCTCATACACTACAGGAACTTGGTGATAATATCGTGCAAGAAATCACAGGATGAGTGATCACACGCATGAGTTGTACTATGGTTAATTCTTGACATGCGATAATATGGAAGTTTTCTCGTTTGCTGTTCTAATTTTGTTGGTTACTTTACAAGCCGCTCGATAAGTAATTATAACGCTGCAGGAATAAACCCATACTCTCCTCCACCATGACGGGGGGCCAATTAATATTTCTGCTCTACTCATTACGCTATTTTTGATTGAATCAGCCCTACCCATTACTAGGTTAATGAAAGTTATTACACTGTCCTTCCCATTCCTCAGTGATTTCTTGATAGCACAACAACAAACATTTGACACACATGACTTTCTCTACTCTTGTGCTAACTATTCTTAGAAATTCCTATTCCTCTATCTTCTTCATATTAGTAGAGGTAAAAATTTGCAGAAATTGCCTTATTGCTAATTTTCTTGTAGGTACAAGGTGAATATGGGAATATGGGGCCTTAAGCGAGTCAAATCTTTTAAGGCTGGTTACTATAGGAAGATTTTGAAATTCCGTTCTCTGATTACAGCCCAGAAATAAAATAGTGCTTTCATATGAGGAAAGCTTTAGTATAGTAAAACTCACACAAATAACAAGGGACATAAATTTCGTGTTTTCGTGATGTACATTTTTGTATAGTAAAGTATGATTTATCTCTTACGGTTTACCAGTTTTGCAAAAGTCATCCAGAACAGGAATACACAGGTATAGCCAGAAAATTCAAAATATACGTTTCATTTGCGATAAAAATATCTTATATGGCATTTTAATCAAAATCATGAGAGCAATTTTTGAGAAAAGTTTTCCACGTAAAGGGTAGTTTAGGATGGATGAATTTAATTCTGCATCTTCGTGTTGCATCCTAGAAAGATATTAAACTTAAATACCAACTTTCGTCAGTAGGGTATATATAGCGACTTTGGCTCAATTTGCATAACAATAGACCCCCCCCTCCCCCCTCCCCCCCTCCCCCCTCCCCCCCCCCCCTCCCCCACATGTGGGAATTTCCAAAAGGCAATAGCGACTTTGGCTCAATTTGCATAACAATAGACCCCCCCCTCCCCCCTCCCCCCTCCCCCCCCCCCCCTCCCCCACATGTGGGAATTTCCAAAAGGCAATAGCGACTCTGGCTCAATTTGCATAACAATAGACCCCCCCCCCCTCCCCCCTCCCCCTCCCCACCTCCCCCTCCCCTCCCCCCTTAAGTGACATGGGTATTTCTTTGGACACGTGGGAATTCCGAAAAAAGAGGGTGTATGGTCTGTCGCGATCAGGATGACAAAGGAAGGGTAATTAATGACCCCAGTCCCCCTGACACTCCTATTCTAGTGTCTGCATGTGTTTTCGAATGTGTCAGTTGGAAATGTTCCCCTCTGACAGTTTGAAAAGAACAAGCTTCATTTTGGAATGGCGAGCATAGAGGATGACAAAGGAAGGATAATTAATGACCCCAGTCCCCCTGACACTCCTATTCTAGTGTCTGCATGTGTTTTCGAAAGAAGAACGCAAGGGTAAGAAACCCTACAATGAATGGCCCCTTTCAGATCTTGATATATTTATGTGACAGTTGGAAATGTTTCCCTCTGACAGTTTTGAAAAGAACAATGCTTCATCTTGCAAGGGGGCGAGCATAGACATCCCCATTTTCCTGTCTGAACAGGCTTAGTGTTTTTCTCTTAACAAAGCAGCCAAAGATCGCCCACCTGCAGGAAGAAACCTTTTCAATAGCGAAAGGATACTTCTGTATTGACGCGTGGACCACCCATGTGGTCCCCCACTGAGAGGGTTTCCCTGCCTTCCCTCACAATGACCGTATTGTGCGGAAATGGCCATCCAACCCCCCCAACACTTCAATGCGTTCCCACACAGTGGGGACAAAAGGAAACCTGTAACATAACTCTTAGCAGAAAAAACAAACTTACAGTTCGACATAACGAAACTGCATTCTTCCGAAGAAAAACCTATTCTCACTGAAATTTTCGGACCGCACACATCTTTGACTTTGCACTAGCCATTAAGCGGAAGGGTAATGAGGCTTTTACATTCACAAGGCTTTATCGGTCCACTTTTCCCGTGTCATGTTTTCTAGTTTTTGTTCTTTATTTATCTATTTTGTTTATTTTGGATTCCTTATGGACTTCAATGATGTCTCGCACAATCAACGCAAGCACTATCTCACGATCTTTTACGCTCATAGAGTTCTCTCTACACACGTTTCTTACTGTGACATGATTGTTTGCATTCTGTTAATCCTCATGAAAATACTGGCTTATACTCGCATTTAATTTCAGTATTATTTTATAAATAACGTTATTTTATACTTGCAACATTCATTTTGTGTATAGTATCATGTTCGACGATCAGAGAGGCTGTTTCTCGTTTCTTTCAAGCAAATTTAAGCTTTGACAACATGTTACTTAAGCTGAAAATATTGTCTCGTCTGTTACCCTCACGCAACTTTCTCTACTCTTGCCCTAACAATTAATGCAAAATGTTATTTGCACTAACATCTTCGTGTTAGCTGAGATAAACATTTGTACAAATTATCTCCCTGCTTATTTCCTTTTATGTGCAAGGGGGGATATTAGAGTAAGGAAGGCTTTGTGTACTGATCAAAAGCTACACGCAATTCTACTGAAAAAACATTCCCAAGGGAATTTTTTGGTCCATCCACATCTCTTGACTTCGCATTTGTTTATGTTCCCAAAACTCAACTAATATCATGGAAATATCTCCAAAAATCCTACAGTCACACACACACACACACACACACACACACACACACACCTACACACATGAATGCACAACCACACGCACACACACACACACACACACACAAACAGACATACATACGCGCAAACACACGCACAAAACCGCATAAGCTTCATTTATAATTTCCTTAAATTAAGGACTTTATGTTAGCCAATGCATCACTTTTCACAAGGATACTCTACTCAGTTTTCTTTGTGAAATATCCGGGGTGTTTAAGAGGTCACTTATTTATACATTTATTTTCTTGTTTATAGTATCTTACGAGATTACTATGATTGTTTAATCCTAGCAAGTAATATTTTTTAAATCGCACCAAAGAATAACGATACCACAATGCAGGAACAGTAAGCACCCGACGAACGTAGCTGAATCATTGAACCCATCAGCAATACAGGTTATTATTGTTGTTACATCATAAAATAGAAGCAAAATTGCATAAGGGCGCATTTTCAATGTAATGGACATATTTCAGACACTAAGTAATATCTTGCCTTATTATTAGTTTCTTTATTGACAAATTCGAGAGTTCTGGTCAAAGTAATTACTGGAATAACCTTCAATCTCACAGAAAATTCTTTTGACTTCATTTCTACATAAACACAAATATTAAAAATCTGATGTGTTACACTCACGTGACTTTCTCCCCTCTTGTACTTCCCATTCTTACAAAATCTTATTCCTATATCTTCTTCGTGTTAGTTGAGATAAACATTTGTACAAATTATCTTATTGCTTATTTCCTTGCAGGTACAAGGAGAATGTTAGAATACTGTAGGCTTTTCTGCCATAGTCTAATGTTTAAAAGCTTTGAGATTCTGTTGTCTTTGCACACTTAAGATATAAAAAAATGAACAGCGATGACCCATTTCACGAAGGTTCTAAGTTTTTCCGAAACTCACACACATAACAAGGAATATCTCCGAAATGATTCACACTACAAGAAAATTTATTCAGTCAAAAATTGTGTATTTTAGTAAGATCTATATTCTCTATAGGATGATTTGGTCTATCTCTAACGGTTTACCAGTTATGCAAAAGTCATCCAGAGTAAATACGACTACAGGGGCTACACCAAGGAAATTCAAGATATACATTTCATTTGTCAAAAAAATATCTCAACCATATGACATTTTAATCAAATCGTTAGAGCAATTTCCAAGAAAATCAAATTTTTCGAAAAAATGTTCCATTGAAAGGTTAGTTAAGGGGGATATTTTCTTTTCAAATTCTTCGTGGCGCATCCTTGAAAGACATTAAACTTAAATACTAACTTTGGTTTAACCGACTTTTCGTTTTGAGTTATGCTGAGCACAGACTGACACACACACACACACACACACACACACACACACACACACACCTACACTCACACACACACTTAGACATACACACACGCACACATACACACACACTCACACACCCACCCACACTTACACACATACACACACACACACACACACACACACACACGCACACACCCACACTTACACACATACACTCATACACATGCACCCAAGCACACACATACACGCACCTTTTTGTAAACCTGCTTTTTTTTGGATTCAGGGGGCCTCGAACATATATTTCCGGTGAAATCTTGACTTCGAATTTTTGGGGGGAGTACGATACTTTCCCTACTGACCAGTAGAGAAAGTAAAAATAGAGGTTGCGACAACTGAGCATAAAAAATACACAACGCTAATTTCATTTCAATATATGAAACTCCTGATATTATTCTTTGTTATCAAATGATTAAAAATTGAAGAGACAGAATAATGAAAATTTCATTCATCTTACCCTTGCTATTGAATAAAGTTAGTGAATGAGACCTGATGCTCTGAAAGTATTTATTTTTTCTCAAGTAGTAATAGATAAGGGGTTAATAAAATCTCAACAGGAACTTTTTGTCACTAGATGTAAGTTTATTTAATAAGTTTGACAGTTTATAGCAGGTTTGTATAAAACAATTGTACTATTAAATCTTACAATCCAGAGGCTTTTAAGGGGAGAATATGTTTGGAAACAACGCAAAGAATGAGTGAAAACTGCGTACCAATATTCATTACAACTACAAACCAAAACGGATAAGTGGGGCTTGTAGACAGAATACAAGACGAGCTCTATGGTGTTAAAGGAAATTAAAGGCGCAAAACTCCTTATGTGACTTAATCCCCGGGAATGGCTGATGGTAGCATGGAGATGGGAACAATAACAATGATAATGAATAGGAATCCCGACAGCCTATATTTTAAACATTTTGTTCGGTGTTATTCATCTTTATTTTTTTAGTGAAGCATAACATTTCTTGTCATTTCTTACTGAACCTTCAGCATTCAGTTCATTGAATAAGAAAAGAGAATAAAGACATCATTCAGATGTTCATGCATTCATTTTAAATTACATTAAAGGCTGGCTTTGTCACTTTCATCATAAAACAAGCTATTATGTATATCATTTCACAGCATCCAAATATTGGAAAGAAAGCTAACTTCTTAGTTTAGCCAATAGAAACAAAGTTCGGCGGGGGGGGAGGGTAGCTGTTTTACTGCGCAGCTGCACAGGTGTGGTGGGGGAAAGCATTCTAACCTATAAAAGGGTACACCGTCCGCAGGAGTGATTGCAGTTCTAGAGGACGAAACATCAGTTGGCATTTACACATCACTGCAACAATAACATACATTCCATAATGGCAGGTAAGCCCATTTTATTATACTTTAAAGAAACATTTTGGTGTCTTTCTACGAGTGAAAGTCATTAAATAGGAACAAAATACGCAGAAAAAAGTTTTTATATGTTAAATGACATATATTTCCTTACAATGGACTTGAAATTATCAGCTCATCATTCATTGCCTTTACACATTGAAAGATTAAGTCAAAGTGGAAATCCGAACTAACGATGAAATTGCCAAATGTAGGAAAACACGATAACTTTTTTTTTCCCACTATTCATTAAATGTTTTCTTTTGTTGTTATTTTTATTATTATTCTTTTATTCTTTTGTAGGAAACATCGACAGGGCAAATGAATCTAACACGAGCATCAATGGCTCGCCCCCTGGACGTTGCACAACACGACTTGACAAAGTTACAATGCCAGTTAGGCCCAATAAATGTACTTGTGATAGTTGTAAAAATATTTCATCACTGAAAAGTCTACTGGGGGAAATTCAAGGTAAGAATTATTAAATATTGAAATGCTAGTTTATATTGTTCCTTATTTGTCTCATTGTAGGAATTCCATCGTAAGCAATTTTTGTGTACATTCTGTCTTCCAGCGTTAGCATTTCAGCTCCAAACCATATGTTCAATCGAAATATCATATATGATACTTTGTTTTTCATCATTCATCTGACTTATAATATCCCTTTTAATACTCTCTTCTTCATATCAAAGTGACTTAACTCAAATAATCTGTCTCTAAGCCAAAAACATTTTCTTTTATACCTGAATTAAATATAGTCTTTTATTCAATCTTTAATAAATGTTCACTTGCTGAATATGAATATCCACTTCAAATATTATAACATCATTAATTAATTTTATTGTTTCATCTTACTTCAGGCCCATATGAACCAATGGACCTTTCATTGAATCACCAGCCTAAGGAGCAGCACACCATGAGACCTTCACAAACAGCTTTACACAGAGAATCAGCGCAAAAGAGGGAATTATACCATAAATCACTTTGCGATTGCAAGATCGCTAATCAAGCTGGGAAGAGCACATCTTCTTCAATATCGCAGAGTAATAAGCAGCCGCATGAAAACACCCATCAGATTACAGATGAACAATTATATCAACAACGCAAGTACAGCTGGGAACCTTCAAATAAAAGATGTCATACTCATACAAGGGAGCAATTCAACAGCCCGCAGCAAAGAACTCAACAAAACTTAAAGGAATTGATCGAAAACAAGACAAGGATATGTATTCATACCCGTGAAACTATGAAATGTGATACTTTGAAAATTACCATAGAACTTATTTTATAATTCAATAAGATTTCTTAGAACAGATAACCAGCTCTTATTGAGATACGTTATTGACTTTGGCAGGGACTCTAGGTCATATCTAACGACAGTAACAATCATTCATCATGTAATTCATGCTTAGCCTGCAGAGTCGCAGTTATCAGAAGTAACAGGTATTCTATTTTATTCCAAGGGCGGAAAAACAGCGTGATAGACACAGAGAGAGAGAGAGAGAGAGAGAGAGAGACTGCCTGTTATGTGCAGGTGTTTTACCATATTTATGAATTCTGAATAATATCCACAGGCATTTAGCCTGAAGCAGTATCTACTTATATTGTGAAATCATCAATTATGTTGAAATGTAAAACGATTTTGATTCATTTAATAAAATTTATGAAATGGAAATATCAGCGTTATCATTTAACCTGTCGTAACCTATCCTAGCCTAAGCAAGCCTACCCTATCCAAATTTAGCCTATCTTAACTAGGAATGCATGCAGGAATAACATAATGCATGGTATAAATTAACAAAAGAACATAATTACAATCAGATAATTTTATTTAACTTATAAAGATGAATACACTACCATTACCATTCAGAAAGCAAGCATATACTATTGAAAGACAATACATATATATTCATTTCATTTCTTAATCATTCAATGATGCCAGTCGATTTCAGTTCATTGATAATTCCTTGAATTTCCTTATAGTGATTCTGTCCGGTCGATTCTTGTGACATGATTAATAATCGTAAACGTTTTACTAATTCATTTGGATCGAACCAAGGATATTCCATGCGAAAAGCAGCACTTGATGAGGGAGCATCTTGCATGTTATCGGAGACTTGGAGATTATTACTTTCTTCCAATGAAGTCATGTTTCCAGATGTTTTTACAAGGACGCTTAGCGTTGATTTTCCATCTTCATTATTAGATGTTTCATCAATCCCAGACTTTTCACTCTCTTGCAACGGAAATGCCCCTGATTCAGAATTAGCTATATTGTTCACAGGAGCATTAGAAACTTCTTTCTTGCATACTTTATTATGGCGTTCAAGCCTACTCGTTGTCCTATTCTTTAAAGTCTGCCCACACTCACAGCATTCGAGGAAACGATGCTTTCCAAGACTAATATATGAAAAATTAAGTCTTGCATATTTTGAGCAATACAACCTTTTACTGTGATCACTCATATTGAAATGCAGCTGAAGCTGACAATAACCGTTTTAAGCAAAAGTTAGAGATGCTCGATATTTTATACATTGATTGTTCATATGTCAAATATAAACTCGCAACAATGCAAAACAATTTAGTGTAAGCAGACACCCTAAGTAACCACAGGTGACCAGATGAGGTGACCAAGGGTGACCATGGGTGACCAAGGGTGACCACGGGTGACCAAGGGTGACCATGGGTGACCACGGGTGACCAAGGGTGACCATGGGTGACCACGGGTGACCAAGGGTGACCATGGGTGACCAAGGGTGACCATGGGTGACCACGGGTGACCAAGGGTGACCAAGGGTGACCAAGGTGACCAAGGGTGACCAAGGGTGACCACGGGTGACCATGGGTGACCATGGGTGACCACGGGTGACCAAGGGTGACCATGGGTGACCAAGGGTGACCAGATTAGGTGACCACGGGTGACCAAGGGGGACCAAGGGTGACCATGGGTGACCACGGGTGACCAAGGGTGACCAAGGGTGACCATGGGTGACCACGGGTGACCAAGGGTGACCATGGGTGACCAAGGGTGACCAGATTAGGTGACCACGGGTGACCAAGGGTGACCAGATTAGGTGACCACGGGTGACCAAGGGTGACCAAGGGTGACCATGGTCACCCTTGGTCACCCGTGGTCACCTAATCTGGTCACCCTTGGTCACCCGTGGTCACCTAATCTGGTCACCCTTGGTCACCCATGGTCACCCTTGGTCACCCGTGGTCACCCATGGTCACCCTTGGTCACCCTTGGTCACCCGTGGTCACCCATGGTCACCCTTGGTCCCCCTTGGTCACCCGTGGTCACCTAATCTGGTCACCCTTGGTCACCCATGGTCACCCTTGGTCACCCGTGGTCACCCATGGTCACCCATGGTCACCCGTGGTCACCCTTGGTCACCCTTGGTCACCTTGGTCACCCTTGGTCACCCTTGGTCACCCGTGGTCACCCATGGTCACCCTTGGTCACCCATGGTCACCCATGGTCACCCGTGGTCACCCATGGTCACCCTTGGTCACCCGTGGTCACCCATGGTCACCCTTGGTCACCCGTGGTCACCCTTGGTCACCCGTGGTCACCCATGGTCACCCTTGGTCACCTCATCTGGTCACCTGTGGTTACTTAGGGTGTCTGCTTACACTAAATTGTTTTGCATTGTTGCGAGTTTATATTTGACATATGAACAATCAATGTATAAAATATCGAGCATCTCTAACTTTTGCTTAAAACGGTTATTGTCAGCTTCAGCTGCATTTCAATATGAGTGATCACAGTAAAAGGTTGTATTGCTCAAAATATGCAAGACTTAATTTTTCATATATTAGTCTTGGAAAGCATCGTTTCCTCGAATGCTGTGAGTGTGGGCAGACTTTAAAGAATAGGACAACGAGTAGGCTTGAACGCCATAATAAAGTATGCAAGAAAGAAGTTTCTAATGCTCCTGTGAACAATATAGCTAATTCTGAATCAGGGGCATTTCCGTTGCAAGAGAGTGAAAAGTCTGGGATTGATGAAACATCTAATAATGAAGATGGAAAATCAACGCTAAGCGTCCTTGTAAAAACATCTGGAAACATGACTTCATTGGAAGAAAGTAATAATCTCCAAGTCTCCGATAACATGCAAGATGCTCCCTCATCAAGTGCTGCTTTTCGCATGGAATATCCTTGGTTCGATCCAAATGAATTAGTAAAACGTTTACGATTATTAATCATGTCACAAGAATCGACCGGACAGAATCACTATAAGGAAATTCAAGGAATTATCAATGAACTGAAATCGACTGGCATCATTGAATGATTAAGAAATGAAATGAATATATATGTATTGTCTTTCAATAGTATATGCTTGCTTTCTGAATGGTAATGGTAGTGTATTCATCTTTATAAGTTAAATAAAATTATCTGATTGTAATTATGTTCTTTTGTTAATTTATACCATGCATTATGTTATTCCTGCATGCATTCCTAGTTAAGATAGGCTAAATTTGGATAGGGTAGGCTTGCTTAGGCTAGGATAGGTTACGACAGGTTAAATGATAACGCTGATATTTCCATTTCATAAATTTTATTAAATGAATCAAAATCGTTTTACATTTCAACATAATTGATGATTTCACAATATAAGTAGATACTGCTTCAGGCTAAATGCCTGTGGATATTATTCAGAATTCATAAATATGGTAAAACACCTGCACATAACAGGCAGTCTCTCTCTCTCTCTCTCTCTCTCTCTCTCTCTGTGTCTATCACGCTGTTTTTCCGCCCTTGGAATAAAATAGAATACCTGTTACTTCTGATAACTGCGACTCTGCAGGCTAAGCATGAATTACATGATGAATGATTGTTACTGTCGTTAGATATGACCTAGAGTCCCTGCCAAAGTCAATAACGTATCTCAATAAGAGCTGGTTATCTGTTCTAAGAAATCTTATTGAATTATAAAATAAGTTCTATGGTAATTTTCAAAGTATCACATTTCATAGTTTCACGGGTATGAATACATATCCTTGTCTTGTTTTCGATCAATTCCTTTAAGTTTTGTTGAGTTCTTTGCTGCGGGCTGTTGAATTGCTCCCTTGTATGAGTATGACATCTTTTATTTGAAGGTTCCCAGCTGTACTTGCGTTGTTGATATAATTGTTCATCTGTAATCTGATGGGTGTTTTCATGCGGCTGCTTATTACTCTGCGATATTGAAGAAGATGTGCTCTTCCCAGCTTGATTAGCGATCTTGCAATCGCAAAGTGATTTATGGTATAATTCCCTCTTTTGCGCTGATTCTCTGTGTAAAGCTGTTTGTGAAGGTCTCATGGTGTGCTGCTCCTTAGGCTGGTGATTCAATGAAAGGTCCATTGGTTCATATGGGCCTGAAGTAAGATGAAACAATAAAATTAATTAATGATGTTATAATATTTGAAGTGGATATTCATATTCAGCAAGTGAACATTTATTAAAGATTGAATAAAAGACTATATTTAATTCAGGTATAAAAGAAAATGTTTTTGGCTTAGAGACAGATTATTTGAGTTAAGTCACTTTGATATGAAGAAGAGAGTATTAAAAGGGATATTATAAGTCAGATGAATGATGAAAAACAAAGTATCATATATGATATTTCGATTGAACATATGGTTTGGAGCTGAAATGCTAACGCTGGAAGACAGAATGTACACAAAAATTGCTTACGATGGAATTCCTACAATGAGACAAATAAGGAACAATATAAACTAGCATTTCAATATTTAATAATTCTTACCTTGAATTTCCCCCAGTAGACTTTTCAGTGATGAAATATTTTTACAACTATCACAAGTACATTTATTGGGCCTAACTGGCATTGTAACTTTGTCAAGTCGTGTTGTGCAACGTCCAGGGGGCGAGCCATTGATGCTCGTGTTAGATTCATTTGCCCTGTCGATGTTTCCTACAAAAGAATAAAAGAATAATAATAAAAATAACAACAAAAGAAAACATTTAATGAATAGTGGGAAAAAAAAAGTTATCGTGTTTTCCTACATTTGGCAATTTCATCGTTAGTTCGGATTTCCACTTTGACTTAATCTTTCAATGTGTAAAGGCAATGAATGATGAGCTGATAATTTCAAGTCCATTGTAAGGAAATATATGTCATTTAACATATAAAAACTTTTTTCTGCGTATTTTGTTCCTATTTAATGACTTTCACTCGTAGAAAGACACCAAAATGTTTCTTTAAAGTATAATAAAATGGGCTTACCTGCCATTATGGAATGTATGTTATTGTTGCAGTGATGTGTAAATGCCAACTGATGTTTCGTCCTCTAGAACTGCAATCACTCCTGCGGACGGTGTACCCTTTTATAGGTTAGAATGCTTTCCCCCACCACACCTGTGCAGCTGCGCAGTAAAACAGCTACCCTCCCCCCCCGCCGAACTTTGTTTCTATTGGCTAAACTAAGAAGTTAGCTTTCTTTCCAATATTTGGATGCTGTGAAATGATATACATAATAGCTTGTTTTATGATGAAAGTGACAAAGCCAGCCTTTAATGTAATTTAAAATGAATGCATGAACATCTGAATGATGTCTTTATTCTCTTTTCTTATTCAATGAACTGAATGCTGAAGGTTCAGTAAGAAATGACAAGAAATGTTATGCTTCACTAAAAAAATAAAGATGAATAACACCGAACAAAATGTTTAAAATATAGGCTGTCGGGATTCCTATTCATTATCATTGTTATTGTTCCCATCTCCATGCTACCATCAGCCATTCCCGGGGATTAAGTCACATAAGGAGTTTTGCGCCTTTAATTTCCTTTAACACCATAGAGCTCGTCTTGTATTCTGTCTACAAGCCCCACTTATCCGTTTTGGTTTGTAGTTGTAATGAATATTGGTACGCAGTTTTCACTCATTCTTTGCGTTGTTTCCAAACATATTCTCCCCTTAAAAGCCTCTGGATTGTAAGATTTAATAGTACAATTGTTTTATACAAACCTGCTATAAACTGTCAAACTTATTAAATAAACTTACATCTAGTGACAAAAAGTTCCTGTTGAGATTTTATTAACCCCTTATCTATTACTACTTGAGAAAAAATAAATACTTTCAGAGCATCAGGTCTCATTCACTAACTTTATTCAATAGCAAGGGTAAGATGAATGAAATTTTCATTATTCTGTCTCTTCAATTTTTAATCATTTGATAACAAAGAATAATATCAGGAGTTTCATATATTGAAATGAAATTAGCGTTGTGTATTTTTTATGCTCAGTTGTCGCAACCTCTATTTTTACTTTCTCTACTGGTCAGTAGGGAAAGTATCGTACTCCCCCCAAAAATTCGAAGTCAAGATTTCACCGGAAATATATGTTCGAGGCCCCCTGAATCCAAAAAAAAGCAGGTTTACAAAAAGGTGCGTGTATGTGTGTGCTTGGGTGCATGTGTATGAGTGTATGTGTGTAAGTGTGGGTGTGTGCGTGTGTGTGTGTGTGTGTGTGTGTGTGTGTGTATGTGTGTAAGTGTGGGTGGGTGTGTGAGTGTGTGTGTATGTGTGCGTGTGTGTATGTCTAAGTGTGTGTGTGAGTGTAGGTGTGTGTGTGTGTGTGTGTGTGTGTGTGTGTGTGTGTGTCAGTCTGTGCTCAGCATAACTCAAAACGAAAAGTCGGTTAAACCAAAGTTAGTATTTAAGTTTAATGTCTTTCAAGGATGCGCCACGAAGAATTTGAAAAGAAAATATCCCCCTTAACTAACCTTTCAATGGAACATTTTTTCGAAAAATTTGATTTTCTTGGAAATTGCTCTAACGATTTGATTAAAATGTCATATGGTTGAGATATTTTTTTGACAAATGAAATGTATATCTTGAATTTCCTTGGTGTAGCCCCTGTAGTCGTATTTACTCTGGATGACTTTTGCATAACTGGTAAACCGTTAGAGATAGACCAAATCATCCTATAGAGAATATAGATCTTACTAAAATACACAATTTTTGACTGAATAAATTTTCTTGTAGTGTGAATCATTTCGGAGATATTCCTTGTTATGTGTGTGAGTTTCGGAAAAACTTAGAACCTTCGTGAAATGGGTCATCGCTGTTCATTTTTTTATATCTTAAGTGTGCAAAGACAACAGAATCTCAAAGCTTTTAAACATTAGACTATGGCAGAAAAGCCTACAGTATTCTAACATTCTCCTTGTACCTGCAAGGAAATAAGCAATAAGATAATTTGTACAAATGTTTATCTCAACTAACACGAAGAAGATATAGGAATAAGATTTTGTAAGAATGGGAAGTACAAGAGGGGAGAAAGTCACGTGAGTGTAACACATCAGATTTTTAATATTTGTGTTTATGTAGAAATGAAGTCAAAAGAATTTTCTGTGAGATTGAAGGTTATTCCAGTAATTACTTTGACCAGAACTCTCGAATTTGTCAATAAAGAAACTAATAATAAGGCAAGATATTACTTAGTGTCTGAAATATGTCCATTACATTGAAAATGCGCCCTTATGCAATTTTGCTTCTATTTTATGATGTAACAACAATAATAACCTGTATTGCTGATGGGTTCAATGATTCAGCTACGTTCGTCGGGTGCTTACTGTTCCTGCATTGTGGTATCGTTATTCTTTGGTGCGATTTAAAAAATATTACTTGCTAGGATTAAACAATCATAGTAATCTCGTAAGATACTATAAACAAGAAAATAAATGTATAAATAAGTGACCTCTTAAACACCCCGGATATTTCACAAAGAAAACTGAGTAGAGTATCCTTGTGAAAAGTGATGCATTGGCTAACATAAAGTCCTTAATTTAAGGAAATTATAAATGAAGCTTATGCGGTTTTGTGCGTGTGTTTGCGCGTATGTATGTCTGTTTGTGTGTGTGTGTGTGTGTGTGTGCGTGTGGTTGTGCATTCATGTGTGTAGGTGTGTGTGTGTGTGTGTGTGTGTGTGTGTGTGTGTGACTGTAGGATTTTTGGAGATATTTCCATGATATTAGTTGAGTTTTGGGAACATAAACAAATGCGAAGTCAAGAGATGTGGATGGACCAAAAAATTCCCTTGGGAATGTTTTTTCAGTAGAATTGCGTGTAGCTTTTGATCAGTACACAAAGCCTTCCTTACTCTAATATCCCCCCTTGCACATAAAAGGAAATAAGCAGGGAGATAATTTGTACAAATGTTTATCTCAGCTAACACGAAGATGTTAGTGCAAATAACATTTTGCATTAATTGTTAGGGCAAGAGTAGAGAAAGTTGCGTGAGGGTAACAGACGAGACAATATTTTCAGCTTAAGTAACATGTTGTCAAAGCTTAAATTTGCTTGAAAGAAACGAGAAACAGCCTCTCTGATCGTCGAACATGATACTATACACAAAATGAATGTTGCAAGTATAAAATAACGTTATTTATAAAATAATACTGAAATTAAATGCGAGTATAAGCCAGTATTTTCATGAGGATTAACAGAATGCAAACAATCATGTCACAGTAAGAAACGTGTGTAGAGAGAACTCTATGAGCGTAAAAGATCGTGAGATAGTGCTTGCGTTGATTGTGCGAGACATCATTGAAGTCCATAAGGAATCCAAAATAAACAAAATAGATAAATAAAGAACAAAAACTAGAAAACATGACACGGGAAAAGTGGACCGATAAAGCCTTGTGAATGTAAAAGCCTCATTACCCTTCCGCTTAATGGCTAGTGCAAAGTCAAAGATGTGTGCGGTCCGAAAATTTCAGTGAGAATAGGTTTTTCTTCGGAAGAATGCAGTTTCGTTATGTCGAACTGTAAGTTTGTTTTTTCTGCTAAGAGTTATGTTACAGGTTTCCTTTTGTCCCCACTGTGTGGGAACGCATTGAAGTGTTGGGGGGGTTGGATGGCCATTTCCGCACAATACGGTCATTGTGAGGGAAGGCAGGGAAACCCTCTCAGTGGGGGACCACATGGGTGGTCCACGCGTCAATACAGAAGTATCCTTTCGCTATTGAAAAGGTTTCTTCCTGCAGGTGGGCGATCTTTGGCTGCTTTGTTAAGAGAAAAACACTAAGCCTGTTCAGACAGGAAAATGGGGATGTCTATGCTCGCCCCCTTGCAAGATGAAGCATTGTTCTTTTCAAAACTGTCAGAGGGAAACATTTCCAACTGTCACATAAATATATCAAGATCTGAAAGGGGCCATTCATTGTAGGGTTTCTTACCCTTGCGTTCTTCTTTCGAAAACACATGCAGACACTAGAATAGGAGTGTCAGGGGGACTGGGGTCATTAATTATCCTTCCTTTGTCATCCTCTATGCTCGCCATTCCAAAATGAAGCTTGTTCTTTTCAAACTGTCAGAGGGGAACATTTCCAACTGACACATTCGAAAACACATGCAGACACTAGAATAGGAGTGTCAGGGGGACTGGGGTCATTAATTACCCTTCCTTTGTCATCCTGATCGCGACAGACCATACACCCTCTTTTTTCGGAATTCCCACGTGTCCAAAGAAATACCCATGTCACTTAAGGGGGGAGGGGAGGGGGAGGTGGGGAGGGGGAGGGGGGAGGGGGGGGGGGTCTATTGTTATGCAAATTGAGCCAGAGTCGCTATTGCCTTTTGGAAATTCCCACATGTGGGGGAGGGGGGGGGGGGGGAGGGGGGAGGGGGGAGGGGGGGGTCTATTGTTATGCAAATTGAGCCAAAGTCGCTATTGCCTTTTGGAAATTCCCACATGTGGGGGAGGGGGGGGGGGGGGGGAGGGGGGAGGGGGGAGGGGGGGGTCTATTGTTATGCAAATTGAGCCAAAGTCGCTATATATACCCTACTTTCGTCTTTAATCGACTTTTCGGTTTTGAGTTATGCCACTCACACGCGCGCGCGCGCGCACACACACACACACACACACACACACACACACACACACACACACACACACACACACACAACTCAGACGGACCTTTCTCTAAAAATTTTTTTTTCATTCAGGGGGCCTCAAAACAAATATTCCGTGAAATTTCGCCATCAAATTTTTGGGTCGAATACAACACTTCCCCTGCTTAATATACGCAGTTTTAGAAAAAGGTCTCCTGTATGTGTATGTGTGTGTGTGTGTGTGTGTGTCTGTGTGTGTCTGTGTGTGTCTGTGTGTATTTAAGTTAATGTCTTTCAAGGATGTGTCACGAAGATTTTGAACAAAATTCCTGCACCCTAAACTACCCTTTAAATGGAAAGTTTTTCGAAAATTTTTATTTTCTCAGAAACGGCTCTAACGATTTTGATTAAAATGCCATATGTTTGAGATATTTTTATGGCAAATAAAATGTATATTTTGATTTTTCTGTCTATAGCCAATGTAGTCCTGTTAATTTTGCACCGTAAGAGATGGACCAAATCTTATTATACAAACATGGAGCACATAATTTATGTCAAATTATCTTTTTTTGTGCAGTGAACCAATTTGGAGTTATTCCTTTATTATTTGTGCGAGTTTCGCAGTACTTAAACTTTTTTTAAAATGGGAGGTCGTTATTCGTTTTGTTTATCAATTTTCATTAAACTACCATATATTGAAGATATATATTGGCAAATTAAATGTATTTGTTGAATTTTCCGGCTATAGTCCATGTAGCCCTGTTTGCCTTTTTATTATATGTTGTTTACTGGCATACATACGCACATATAGACCTTTTTCAAAAATCTTAAGTGTTTCAGTCACATGACTTTCTCTACTCTTGTACTAACCATTCTTACAAACTCTTATTCCTATATCTTCATCGTGTTAGTTAAGATAAACATTTGTACAAATTATATTATTAACTATGTTAAGTAGATTTTCCGGGCTTGTGGGCCGTGGTCGAGTTGGATTACCTTCCTCCGACGTTTCGCTGAAAACTGCGTCCAGCATCTTCAGGGTCAACCTCTGTTATTTCGGTCTAAATTAGACCAAATCTACTTAACATAGTTGATAATGCCGGCCGTGAAAGCCTCAGCACTTAAATTATATTATTGTTTATTTCCTTGTAAGTACAAGGGGAATGTTAGAATACAGTAGGCTTTGTGCGATAGTCAAATGTTTGAGATTCTGTTGTCTTTGCACACTTAACATATAAAAAAATGAACAGCGATGATCCATTTCACGAAAGTTCTAAGTTTTCCGAAACTCACACACATAACAAGGAATATCTCCGAAATGGTTCACCCTACAAGAAAATTTATCTAGACATAAATTGAGTATTTTAGCAAGATCTACATTTTTTGTATAGTATGATTTAGTCTATCTCTAACGGTTTACCAGTTATGCAAAAGTCGTCCAGAGTAAATACGACTACAGGGGCTATAGCCAGAAAATTCAAGATATACATTTCATTTGTCATCAAAATATCTCAAACATATGACATTTTAATCAAAATCGTTAGAGCTATTTTCAAGAAAATCAAAATTTTCGAAAAATTTTCCATTTAAAGGGTAGTATAGGGTGGGTCTATTTTCTTCAAAATCTTCGTGTCGCATCCTTGAAACACATTAAACTTAAATACCAACTTTGGTTTTTAACCTACTTTTCGTTTTTGAGTTATGCTGACACACTAACACACACATGGGCCTTTTTCGAACAATGCTTTTTTTTATTCAGGGGTCTTAAAACATATATTTCCGGTGAAATCTCGACATGGAATTTTTGGGTGGAATACAATACTTCCCCTACTTACAAGTAGAGGAAATAAAAATACTCCTTCTGACCTCAAAACTTATTTCCGTTGAAATCTTGCCATTAAATTTCCTGGATGCAATACAGTGCTCCTCTTACCCAGCATAGGTAGATGACAGAGGGAGAAATAATTTTCCATGCTTGCCTTTGATTATTAACATAAATTTGCGATGCAAACTTACAAAACATGCTTCTCCCCTGTGCCATTCCAATCAAATGATCGGGTTAAGGTATACTGAAAATCTCGCCCTGATAAGCAAACCAATGTACTAGGAAGAGTTTTACACCCCTGAGATGAATCAATAAAGCAGTTCCCTAACGCACTTTACGATGCGAAACTGCTCTTGGCAATGCCATGAAGCGAGGGGAGGCATCTCCTCGTGAATCTTGAGAACCATATAGACCTGCGGTTAAGGACCTCCCGTGTTATCGGTAGGTCCTGGATTTTGATGCACCGGTAGATAAAATTACTCATGTAAGTTGTAGCTGAAGCTTATACCAGGGTGACACTGATTTCGAGTTGATTGCCGTGTGGTTTGTGTGCACCCAAAAATGAATTTCACCAGAGAACATTACCAGACTATGATTTTTACTTTCTCCACCATTAAGTAGAGAAAGTATTGTATTCCATCCAAAGATTCGATGTCGAGATTTCAACGGAAATGTGTGCTGTGAGGCCTCCTGAATCCCAATTTGCATTGTTGATTTTGCAGTAAATGCTTAAACTGGGTAGAAGGCAATAATCTTAGACATTAACTCGTCTAGTGGTTTAACGAAACACCTAAGCAATAAACTTTCCTTTACAAAAACCGTTTAAAATAATGTTATCTATCAGCTCCCAAACTTTGTGGGTCTAATTTTGGGACATCCTGTATATTTCATGCTCTCAAGTGTGTGGCAAAAAATTCAAAGGAATCAGAAGAAAACTGTGGAGTTTATAATGTTTACTTTCTCTATTGGAAAGTAGAGGAAGTACTGTGTATCACCCAAAAATTCGATATCGAGATTTCACCGGAAATATATGTTTCGAGACTCCCTGAATACAAAAAAAAAAAAAAAAATGCATTTTTAGAAAAAGATGTGTGTGAGTGTGTGTGTGTGTGTGTGTGTGTGTGTGTGCGTGCGTGCGTGCGTGCGTGCCTGGACAGTATAACTCAAAAACGAAAAATCAGTTAAAAGCCAACGTTGGTATTTAAGTTTAATGTCTTCTAAGGATGCGATACGAAGATTTTGAAGAAAATAGCCCCACTCTAAACTACTCTTTACATGGAAAATTTTTATTTTCTTGAAAATGCCTCTAACGATGTTGATTAAAATGTCATATGTTTAAGATATTTGTATGACAAATGAAATGTATATTTTGAATTTTCTGGCTATAGCGTATGTAGTCCTGTTTACTCTGGATTACTTTTGAATAACTGGTAAACCGTAAGCGATAGACAAAATCTTACTGTGCAAAACATGTAGATCTTGCTAAAGCACACAATTTATGTTTAAATAATTTTTTTGTAGAGTGAACCATTTCGGAGATATTCCTTGTTATGTGTGTGAGTTTCGGAAAACTTAAAGCTTTCGTGAAATGGAACATCGTTGTTCATTTCTTTATATATTAAGTGTGCAAAGAGAACGGGATCTCAAAGCTTTAAAATATCTGACTATCGCTCCAAGCCTACTGTATTCTAATATTTCCTTTGCACCTACAAGAATTTGTACAAATGTTTATCTCAACTAACACGAAGAAGATATAGGAATAAGAGTTTGTAGGAATGGTTAGTACAAGAGTAGAGAAAGTCATGTGAGTGCAACACATCAGATGCCTAAGTCTCTGAGACACCAGGGCTACTGTAGCAAGAAATAACGCACAGAAATATTGCCTCCTGTACTTGCAAGTGACGTATGTATGTATATCCGGACGCCAGGATGTCTGACAAGGGTTGACTTGCTGCATGCGTAAAGGGAAATCCCTCAGGTCTGCCCAAGGGTGTCTGTCAGTTTGTAATAATTACGGACTGGATGTTGAGGCATTTAGAACAGTCGCAATATACAGAAAAGAAGGGTATTAAAATGGCACAACAAATGTTAGATGCTTATAATTATATTTGATAAACCGGATCCGGTTTAATTGATAACGAAATCTTTCATTATTGCATCATAGGCATTTTCACTTTCTCTACTAGTAAGTAGGGGAAGTATTGTATTCCGCCCAAAAATTCGATGTCGAGATTTCACCGGAAATATATGTTTTGAGACCCCTAAATCCAAGAAAATCAAAATTTTCGAAAAATTTTGAATGTAAAGGATAGTTAGAGTGAAGCAATTTTCTTCAAAATCTTCGTGTCGCATCCTTGAAAGACATTAAACGTAAGTACCAACTTTTAGTTGTTAACCGACTTTTGGTTTTTGAGTTATGCTGTCCACAGACTGACAGACATACATTCAGACAGACAGATACGCGGACCTTTTCCTAAAACTGCTTTTTTCGATTCAGGGGGCCTCAAAAGATATATTTCCGCTGAAATTTCGACATCGAATTTTTGGGTGGAATACAATACTTCCTCTACTTTACTATACGTTGTAGAGAAAGTAAAAATGAAACATATTATGATCAACAAAATACAGGTCCTGTTAGTAACCAATATTTAGTTTGAAAATCATTCAAATTAAACATTTTTATTGTTGCACATTTCCGCAAGGCATTGATTTAAATATTATATTGTTGTACTCTGGCAGCATGATTTACACAAAGCTAATGAAAATCGTGAGTGATAGATTTAACATCTATTGAAGTTATCCTTGTTTTCTTTATAGGTGAGAAAACGTCGAGTTTCTAGGCTTTGAGAGCATCAGTACAGGTCAAGATAGAGAATTACGGAGTTGTTCATTAGGCTAACATGCGGCAAGCTTTAATGGCATGATGGATTAGACAATTTTCCACCAATTATGTTGTTTCCATTACCAAATTGCACCCATGCGGCAACTCTTTTCGCTTATTGTTAATCAAGTTCCGAGCCTAGATATCGGGAAGCTACGCGTCGGAAAACCAGAGCCTTGTTTTTCTCCCTTTGCTCTGCTCCTAGCTAAAAAGAATATTAGGGCGAGGGATGTTATTGGTTAGGGGTTGTAACCGATTAAAAACAGTCAACCTAGATTGACCGATTATCACGAAAAATCCTTAAGCCAAATGATTATCCTAATTAGTAAACATAAATGTCGCTGTGGTCGCCCACCTCTATGGAGACTCAAGGTCAGCTACCTCATACCACTACGCCGCTACCCAACATGCGACAATGACAGCTAAGAGTAAACGACAATATAAGCGACCCGACATGAGTGTTGACTCAATTTAGATAGTAGAATTGTCAGAGCGACCTGTGGACAGTTGATCAGTGTTTTATGTCAAGATTACGATACAACAGAACAGCTGTGAGTTCCAAAGTCACGAGTTGTAAATTGTGATTTAGTTTTAGAGAAAATAAAGTGACATAAAAAGTAACTGGGCTTGTCATGTCACATTATATTTGCTTTCTTAGGTGAAAGGACGTTACCTTAACTACTTGTTAAGACTGAATTCTTCCTCAATTATTATAACGTTATTATTGGTTATTTAGGTTTTTTTGGGCCACACTGTTGGTTACTTGCACCCATACATGTGTGATCCCAATCCCATAGGACTAGTTTGGGACAAGGTAAAATGAATACTTAAAGAAATGCAGTAGCTGACTTATTCTTACAGGAATTGCACGATATAACGCTCAAGGATATATCACAAGACCGAAACATGCTGGCAGTGTTTTTTTTTTTTTTTTTTTTTTTTTTTTTTTTTTTTTTTTTTTTTTTAATATAGAAAAGGCAGAAAATAATCAGTGGGAAAAAGACGGAGTAGTTGAAAACATTGTTTACGTTTTATAAGCTAAATATACTACATGCACTGAAAGTAACATTTAAATTGTTATATTTTGGGCGATTTGTTTGCTTTAATCTTGCGTGAATACGCATTCCAAGGTTTGCAACATTATCGTAAGCGCGATTAGAAGCAGAACTGCTGCTTGCGATATCATTGTTTACTGATGTAGTGGCTGGCTGTATTCCTGCCAGAGACCTTCAGCTGGTGAACGAACTAAGTTTAAAGGCTGTAGTGATAAAGCTATCAAACCTCTGGCAGTGCTGGTTACTTCAGCTAGTTGTGTAAGTGAAGTAAACAACAGAAATACACAATGAATGATAATTATTTTAAGGGGCGCGGCACATCAGTCACATCAATGGTGAAGTCGCTACTGGTTGTCGCTATAAAGCTTTATGTTGTGTTTCAGAGCCTCAATGAATAGAGTAAAGAGAAGGGAGGGAGGGAGAAATCACTGTTGACTCACGCTTCACCGGAAGTTGTAGTGTCACGTACAAATGGCCGCCAGCCGCCGTGCAGTGTGTACTGAAACCATACAAAACATTAATCCTCCCGTACGCTTTATTTACCTATATGGTATACTCATGTGACTTTCTCCACTCGTTATCATGTATTTTATATAACTTTTACATAGGTACCATACTCACAGGAGCTTATGCCTTTCTCTACCACACCTAAACAGGTAGAAAAGGTATCGACTTCACTGTAAAATAAATGTTTCAATCCGAAAGAAATTGGGAAAAGGTCTGTGTGCATTAAATACTGAAGCGACTTTTATATATATCAAGGCTAGTAATGGTTTCCATATTCTCTGAAATAGTTCACTCCACAAAAAAGGGCATTTGGACATAAATTGTGTCTTAATGACATCTGCATTTTTTGTATAGTAAATTTTGTTCTATCTCTAACGGTTTACCAGTTATGCAAAAGTCATCAAGAGTAAACAGAACTACATGGACTACAGCCAGGAAATGCAAAATATACATTTCATTTTCCATAAAAATATCTTACACGTATGGCATTTTAATCAAAATCGTTAGTCATTTTTGGGAAAATCAAAGTTTTCGAAAAACTTTTCATGTAAGTGTAGTTTAAGCTGGAGGAAGTTTCTTCAAAATCTTCGTGTCACATCCTTGAAAGATGTTAAACTTGAATACCAACTTGGTTTTTAACCGACTTCTCAGCTCTACTTTCTCTCTGGTAAGTAGAAGGTCCACCCAAAAATTCGATGTCGAGATTTCACCGGAAATACATGTTTTGAGACCCCCTGAATCAAAAAAGAACATGTTTAGAAAAAGGTGTGTGTGTGTGTGTGTGTGTGTGTGTGTGTGTGTGTGTGTGTGTGTGTGTGTGTGTCTGTCAATCTGTCAGTCTGTGTGTCAGGCTGTGGACAACATAACTAAAAAATCTGATGTGTTGCACTCACATGACTTTCTCTACTCTTGTACTAACCATTCTTACAAACTCTTATTCCTCTATCTTCTTCGTGTTAGTTGAGATAAACATTTGTACAAATTATCTTATTGCTTATTTCCTTGTAGGTGCAAGGGGAATATTAGAATATAGTAGGCCTTGAGCGATAGTCAAATCTTTTAAAGCTTTGAGATTCTGTTCTCTTTCCACACTTAACATATAAAAAAATTGAACAAAGATGTTCCGTTTCACGAAAGTTTTAAGTTTTTTGAAACCCACACATAACAAGGAATATCTCCGAAATGGTTCACCCTACAAGAAAATTTATTGAGACATAAACTCGAACCTTGCCAATCCCCAACAGGTAACACCATATCTAAGATTTTCATGCAGAATGCTCCAGATAGTCATCTTCCCCTGCTGTAGGCACTCTTGTGGGATGTGATGGGATTTGCGTCCGCATTAGTCATTCAAGCTCAACGCTTCTTACTTCCGTTGGTCTCCGTAAAGCCATCTCACAATCAGATGAACTGCCTCTGGCAAGCGCAGCGGATTCTGGAGCTTCTTGCACAAGTACTTAACTGACATTCTCCTCATACAAGGCACGTTCTCGTAAAGCATTCCCATCAGCAACACGTAATGCATATCTGTTTGTTCATGTGCCGAATACATATTCTTGCGATTTCTTTACTTTATAAGAAACAAAGCAAATCAAATGTCTTGACTCATAATCCACTTTTAAGAAGGAAGTCATTGAACTGAAGGTTGAGTTGAGTAAACTGACAAAGATGACAAATCCAGTCCAGTTATTACTCCCTCTACTACGTATAGTAGGGAAGCATTTTTAGAAAAAGGTCTGTGTGTGTCTGTGTTTGTCAATCTATGGACAGCATAACTCAAAAACGAAAACTCGGTTAAAAACCAAACTTGCTATTTAAGTTTAATGTCTTTCAAGGATGCGAGACGAAGATTTTGAAGAAAGTTGCTCCACTCTAAACTACCCCTTACATAGAAAAATTTTTCGAAAATTTTTATTTTCTTGAAAATGGCTCTAACGATTTTGATTAAAATGCCATATGTTTGAAATATTTTGATGAAAAATGAATTGTATATCTTGAATTTTCTGCCTACAGCCCATGTAGTCTTATTTACTCTAGATGACTTTTGCGTAACTGGTAAACCGCAAGAAATAGACCAAATCTTACTATACAAAAACGTACATCTTGCTAAAATACACAATTTATGTCAAAATAAATTTGTTTCTGGAGTGAACCATTTCGGAGATATGCCTTGTTATTTGGGTCAGTTTCGAAAAACTTAAAACTTTGGTGAAATGGAACATCGTTGTTCATTTTTTTATGTTAAGCGTGCAAAGAGAACGGAACCTCTAAGCTTTAAAAGGTTTGACTATCGCTCAAAACCTACTGTATTCTAATATTTCCCTTGTACCTACAAGGAAATAAGCAATAAGATAATTTGTACAAATGTTTATCTCTACTAACACGAAGAAGGTATAGGAATAAGAGTTTGTAAGAATTGTTAGTACAAGAGTAGAGAAAGTCATGTGAGTACAACACATCAGATTTTTCCTAAATACTTTCCTGCTTTCTCGATGTATTCGTCTGATTTTAATGAAAAATTTTCCTAACTTTTAAGTCTATTGGGAGATCATTAAATTTTTTGGGTACTAGATTCTCTTCCTTTATCCGTACCAATGCAACCCAAAATATAGTGCCAATTATCATAAAATCTACCGCAATTTTGGCATTTCTCCGCTCTTTTTATCCCTATCGTGCCACTTAGGTTAATTGCCCCCGTCCTAGCCAACGCATACCCCATCTGACCTCTTTATTGCATGCTTCGATGTATTTTCCTCTCCCCCATTACATTTTAAGAACCTATAGTCTATTACTGACCTTTTGTCCTTAAACCTACTCAGAATTTCTTGTTTTTCGATGTCATCCACCCTAGTTCTAATTTTGCTCCAGAAACCCTTATTTTTACTTTCTCTACTGGTAAGTAGGGGAAGTATTGTATTCCACCCAAAAATTCGATGTCGAGATTTCACCGGAAACACATGTTTTGAGGCCCCCTGAATCCAAAAAAAAAAAAAAAGCATTTTTAGAAAAAGGTCCGTGTGTGTGTCTGTGTGTGCGTGTCAGTCTGTCAGTCTGTGGACAGCATAACTCAAAAACGAACAGTCGGTTAAAAACCAAAATTGGTATTTAAGTTTAATGTCTTTCAAGGATGCGACACGAAGATTTTGAAGAAAATATCCCCACCCTAAGCTACCCTTTACATGGAAAATTTTTCGAAAAGTTTGATTTTCTTGAAAATGGCTCCAACGATTTTGATTAAAATGTCATGTTTGAGATATTTTTATGGCAAATGAAATGTATATCTTGAATTTTCTGGCTATAGCTCCTGTAGTCGTATTTACTCTGGACGACTTTTGCATAACTGGTAAACCGTTAGAGATAGACCAAATTATACTATACAAAAAATGTAGATCTTGCTAAAATACACAATTTATGTCTCAATAAATTTTCTTGTAGGGTGAATCATTTCGGAGATATTCCTTGTTATGTGTGTGAGTTTCGGAAAACTTAGAACTTTCGTGAAATGGATCATCGTTGTTCATTTTTTATATGTTAAGTGTGCATAGACAACAGAATCTCAAACATTTGACTATCGCACAAAGCCTACTGTATTCTAACATTCCCCTTGCACCTACAAGGAAATAAGCAATAAGATAATTTGTACAAATGTTTATATTAACTAACACGAAGAAGATATAGGAATAAGAGATTGTAAGAATGGTTAGTACAAGAGTAGAGAAAGTCATGTGAGTGCAACACATCAGATTTTTATTGTTTTTTTCTGCCCCTGTTTCACCCATACCCAGTTCCTCCAAAATTATCTGTATTCCACGTTGTACTAAGGTATAATTTCTGTTTGTGTTTCAGGCATTGATTACATAACAGGAGAGAACTTCTTCGACATGTTGGACAATGGCGTTGTGGTGTGCCATTTGGCGCGAGTCATCCAGGAACGTGCCCGGCAGGTTGTTGAACTAGGAACAGTCAAAGGAGTAAGTCTTTATCCCTGCTTCATATGCAACACACAACTCGCAGAATGCGCACGATCAACATATTAACAAGGCGACATGGAACGGTTTCACAAACAAATGCTTCCGTTAACCGCTTTAATATTGCCGGTTCCCATAGCCGCGTTCGCCGGAGAACCTAACTTTGGTGCTTCGCGGCACAGGGGTTAAGGCTTCGAGTCGCGCCCTGGACATCGTTGTCTGTAAATATATTTATCTTATCTTATATATTTAAACGAGCAATTCTTGTATATATATTCCGCGCAACTTGGAAACGGCTCTAACAATTTCCATCAAATTTTGTATTCAGATAGGGTTTTGCTTTTTAAGTTCATCTATGTAGGTGTAATTCCCGAAAAAACGCGATTTTACATAAAAAAAATAACATTTTTTTATTCCCGCTTCTACAGTGCAATTCTTGTATATACCTAGGTATATTCCCGGTATTTCAGAAATGGCTCTTAAGATTTGGTTAAATTTTTGTATGCATGCATATTATATTCACAGTGTTTTCTCTACTCACTTTTAGGTAACACATTCACATCTCTTTCTCTACACACTCTTCTATAAACAATTTTCCATAAAAAACGTAATTTGACACAAAAAAAATTTATCCACAGTTTTAAAATAAGTCATGTCATTTTCTGTATGTTTGAAATAGAAGTACTATTACATCCACACTGTTTTCTCCTCGCACTTTTAGGTAACACATTCATATCTCTTTCTCTACTCACTCTTCTACAAATAAGTCATACAATTTTCTGTATGTTTGAAATAGAGATGCTGCATATTACATTCACAGTGGTTTTTCTACTTAAGTACTTTTGGGTAACACATTCACATTTCTTTCTCTACTCACTCTTCTATAAACAATTTTCTATAAAAACATTGTTTACCCCAAAAATCATTTTTATCCCAACTTTTTAAAATAAGTCATACCATATTCTGTATGTTTGAAATACAAATGCTATTACATTCACACTGCTTTCTCCTCTCACTTTAAGGTAATACATTCACAACTCTTTCTCTACTCACTCTTCTACAAAGAAGTCATACAATCCTCCCTATGTCTGAAATAGAAATGCTACATATTATAATCATACAGTTTTCTCTACTCACTTTTAGGTAACACATTCACAGCTCTTTCTACTCACTCTTCTACAAATAAGTCATACACTTTTGTGCATGTTTGAAATAGAAATGCTACGTATTACATTCACACTGCTTTCTCTACTTACTTTTGGGTAACGCATTCATAACTGTTTCTCTACTCACTTCTGGAAATAAGTCATACAATTTTCTATATGTTTGAAATAGAAATGCTGCAAATTACACTCACAGTGTTTTCTCTGCACACTTTTAGGTAACACGTTCACATCTCTCTCTCTCTCTCTCTCTCTCTCTCTCTCTCTCTCTCTCTCTCTCTGCTCACTCTTCTACAAATAAGTCGTACCATTTTCGGCATGTTTGAAATAGAAATGCTGCATATTACATTCACAGTGGTTTCTCTACTTAACTAATTTAGGTAACACATTCACATCTCTTTCTCTACTCACTCTTCTATAAACAATTCTCCATAGCAACGTGATTTTACACCAAAAATCATTTTTATACCCAGTTTTAAAATAAGTATTTACTCTGTTTACATTGTTTTGATTTATTTATTGAAATGTCTAAGTCGTATTCTTCTGCTGTCAGTGGTAATTTATGTGTTGCTGTTTGCAAATTATCTTCTGAGTTGACTATATAATTCGATCATCTGCATACATTAACGTGTTTAGTGTGAATTATCAATAAAGGTATTCGTGGATAATGTGTGCCAAGTTTTAATCATCTCGTTCATACAGATTTGAGTAAAATTGGGTGATTAGCTTCTATCTATCTATCTATCTATCTATCTATCTATCTATCTATCTATCTATCTATCTATCTATCTATCTATCTATCTATCTATCTATCTATCTATCTATCTATCTATCTGTCTGTCTGTCTGTCTGTCGTCCGACCGCCCGCCCGCCCATCCATCCATCCATCCATCCCATCCCATCCCATCCCATCCCATCCCATCCATCCATCCATCCATCCATCCATCCATCCATCCATCCATCCATCCATCCATCCATCCATCCATCCATCCATCCATCCATCCATCCATCCATCCATCCATCCATCCATCCATCCATCCATCCATCCATCCATCCATCCATCCATCCATCCATCCATCCATCCATCCATCCATCCATCCATCCATCCATCCATCCATCCATCCATCCATCCATCCATCCATCCATCCATCCATCCATCCATCCATCCATCCATCCATCCATCCATCCATCCATCCATCCATCCATCCATCCATCCATCCATCCATCCATCCATCCATCCATCCATCCATCCATCCATCCATCCATCCATCCATCCATCCATCCATCCATCCATCCATCCATCCATCCATCCATCCATCCATCCATCCATCCATCCATCCATCCATCCATCCATCCATCCATCCATCCATCCACCCACCCACCCACCCACCCATCCATCCATCCATCCACCCACCCACCCACCCATCCATCCATCCATCCAGATGGCGCTACAACCCGTTGTGGGTTGTGAAAATTAAATTATTTTATTATTTAACGACGCTGTCAATTGCCAGGATCACATCAGCGTCGCCGATGTGCCGGAATTTCGTCCCGCAGGAGTTCTTTTACATGCCAGTAAATCTACTGACATGGAGCTGTCGTTTTTAAGCACACTTAAAAACCATCGGCCTAGGCCGGGTTTGAACCCGCGACCTTGGGATTAGTTGTTGTGGGTTGTGGCCTCCTTAATTCTCCTCCATTCATCTCGATCCTGTGCTTTCCCCTTCCAGACTCTTATTCCCATTTTTTTTCATGTGCTGTTCAACTTCCCGTATTTGCACTTTTCGCATTAAGAGAACGATGATTATGTAATACTTTCTTTGGGCTAAAAATTACAGCCAAGTCTAACCGGACTGTGAGACCCCTACGGTTGTATCTTCACTAATCTTCTAGCCTTGGAACGAACGCGCCTATGTAATCGCCTGACTAGGTCTTCTAATATTACACATTACTCAACTGTTTGGCAGAGCGACAACCTGATCTGTTTATTTCTTTGGTTACAAGAATGACTAATCGGCAGTTACGTGTTGCAAAGGTCAAACAAACTGCGTGCCTACTCTCATTACATATTACTGACATGTTTATATTCGTTAGTTGTACAATATTACTTTGTGATTGCAAGTAGATATTACTACTTCTCAAAAACAAGATTAAAAGTTTTGATTTAGTACAAAATTCCAAGGATTTAGAAGTGCATCTTTTATCTTGTGATGATGTTTTACACGCGTAAAGCATCATCTTGTATGAATCATATGATATCAATTCTCAAGATAAATTGAAAATGAGATCTTTAGATTCATAAACTGATCATAAACAAGATATGAAAGCAACCTATGTCCTAATAACATGTATTTTGTTGGAAACGTATCTATGCTTGTCAAAGATATTATTATTATTATTATTATTATTATTATTATTATTATTATTATTATTATTATTATTATTATTATTATTATTATTATTATTATTATTATTATTATTATTATTATTATTATTACGTTTTATTTATCTTTGATCTACCTAGTAAGATAATGCTAATAAAAATCATGTATGTTAAAGCTAAATGAAGCTAAGCATTGGAACGAAGGAAAAATGCAATTAAAAAATAAATGCTAGAGTATACCTAAGTACACTCGGCTCCAGCCCTCTTTTATCCGAGCACACCAGCGCTCGCCAAACTTTACGATGACTAACCCGCGGTGTGTAGCCTTGTGCAACTATGTAAATGGTGGCGACATGACGCTTTTCCTTGACCCACCCCGTACTCATCAATCCTGTATACCCAATGCAAACCGACCAAGTAACCTTACCACAGCTGGAAAGGATGGCGCGTCTCCTATACATGCAACATGTGGAGGACAGTACCTATTCCACAGCCACTGGCTTCAAACTCCGATGGAAGCAACAACATTATCGTCTCCGAAGACTTTAAAAAATGCTATGCCGCCGAGGTAGAACTGACGCTATACTGGACATGCTGAAAATCCAAATTGCCACGTAAAATAACTGGCAGCGTGTCAAAAAAATCTGATGTGTTGCACACACATGACTTTCCTATCTTCTTCGTATTAGTTGAGATAAACATTTGCAGAAATTATTGCTCGTTTTCTTGCACGTGCAAGGGGAATATGAAAATACAGTAGGCTTTGAGCGATAGTCACATCTTTTAAAGCTTTCAAATTCCGTTCTCTTTTCACGATAAACATATATAGCGACGTTCCATTTGACAGAAGTGTAAGTTCTCCAAAACTTACACAAATAACGATGAATATCTCCGAAATGGTTCACTCTACAAGAAAATTTAATTGTGTGTTTTAGCAAGATCTACATTTTTTGTTGAAGTAAGATTTGGTCTATCTCTTACGGTTTACTAGTTATGCAAAAGTCATCCGGAGTCAATAGGACTCTATCTGGCTATAGCCAGAAAATTCAATATATACATTTCACTTGTCATAAAATATCTCAAACATATGATCAAATATATATAATCAAAATCGTTAGAGCCTATTTCAAGAGAATCAAAAATTTTTAAAAATTTTCCATGTAGAGGGTAGTTTAGGGTAAAGCAATTTTTTTCAAGATCTTCGTGTCGCATCCTTGAAAGACCTTAAACTTAAATACCAACTTTGGTTTTTAAACGACTTTTGGTTTTTGAGTTATGCTGTGAGAGTGACAAACACAGACACACACACCTTTTGAAAGTAATGTAACTTTTAACCAATCGCGTCTTCCTGTCCAGAGATGGCTCCACCTGTAATATCTCATTGTGGGGAAGAATCTTTGTAATTATTAACAAAGTGTTACAACAAATTTTAACTATGTACTTAGGTATAGCTTAGATATATGTGATACTTAGTTTTTGAAAACAAAACAGTAGTTATGGTTCATACTAAGACAATATCCAATGAATAAGTAACTGTGTGTGAAAAAGGAGATCCCCTAAAGTAAATATATATTTACGCCTTTCACATGGACATTTGGTCTTGAAAGATAAGGTATTTTAAGTTAGATGAGGAAATACAGGAAATGTGGCTATGATATGATATCAAAGAATATGAAGATGCAGAAAGCTATAAAGATTAGTACACTCAATACAATTCCATAGAGACCGCCCTGAAGACTATCCAAACCCTCCAAAACCTCTCCCTCCGGAAAATCCTCTCTGCTCCCATCCTAACCCTTCATCAGGAAACCCAGATCCCATTCATTCCCGAGGCAATAACAAAAAGAGCCACTGTCGCGTGGGCGCGCATCAGGAATCACCAAAATGACGTGATTGCCAATATTGGCAAGGGCGAGCCAAAGCATCGTAAACATGCTAGAATTAAAATGTTCTAGACATTGCATGGTCCTAGGCCACGCACTCCGGAAGAGGTCTGTGCCTCGGAAACGCCACAGGAGCTGCAACCTGGCCGCACAGGAAAACTGCGGAAAAACTGTAAATAGTTAAGTGTATATAGTGCAGTGTTAATATGTATATACGATCGCGCGTGTGTGTGTATGTGTGTGTGCGCGTGTGATGGGACATATGTGTGGTATGCCCAGGAGTGAGTGAGCGTATGGATCAGTGTACATAAAAAAAACAAACAAACATAAAGACTGAAAATACACCCTAAAACTGTTCTCGGTGAGCTAAGGCTGCTCACCGTATGGGTTTTTGATGTGAAAAAAGAAAACCAGAGTGCCCATTTAAAACTGTTAACTGTATATAATGTAAATTTGAGCCTGTAAACCGGGCCCCTTTGTACCGGCACCAGGCAAATATATTAGTAAATAAAATAAGTTGAAGTTGAATTCCATAGACCTTAGAAATGTCCATCTTCCTAAACTGGAAATAAAGGAGTTTGGTGGAGATATAAAACGTTGACTCGGTTTTTGGGGTTAGTTAAAACAATTTTAGTTGACGAAGATAAATTTCAGTACTTTAATACAAGCAACTACACAAATTTTGAAAACACGAGAATTACTGAAGGTACTAATTATTATAAAGCTCTGGAACAGATGAAATCTCGAGAGATGAGCTCTTAATAGAAATTGATGTGCGTGAACGTTTGGTTCTTGTTCTCGCTCAAGCTACTAAGGATGAAAACGCATGTCTCTCAGTACAATATGTGATAAATTAGAAACTCAACTGCGTGCTTTGGAGACAGGAGTGATTCGAGAAAAGTACGGGTGCAGGTTACATCCTTTAAGAGTCAGTTCTACCAGAAGATATGAGGTTAGCTTGGGAAAGAGAACGGGATAGTAAAGCTAAAGAGGACAAACGGTATTGTAATTTTTGAGGTTAGATGTAAAGAATGAGGAAGGATGAGCACTGGAAGTGTGAAATGCTTTACCCCTACGATCACCCCTCCCTGTTTCCTTCTATGCGGTAGGTAAACAGAGACGGGGACGTGTGGCACAATTGTGGACATTCGGGTTTCGGGTGAAACGTCTTTTGCGATGTGATCAAATGCATACTTTTGAACTCAAGAGTTGGCTAGGAAAGCAAAACAGAGTTAATGACACTAGAGAATATGAGGGAAGGACATATGTACACACAATGCTAGGCGGTTCATATTGGCATTGTGTGAGAAACCGCTCTCTCACCACCTTACTGAATCTGGTTGAATTTAGTTTTCAAATTTTACTAGACATTATGTATCTATAACTTACACTTCCATAATGAAAAAGGAAGTTTAAATATATTTAAATGCAGATTATATGCTCATCCTTGCATTTCTAAAACATCTATTGTTTGTTTTAATGTGTACCTGAGTTCAAATGCTTTGTGCATGGCTGATGACCCCAGATCACCTGGAGCAAGTCAGATATTGAAGTGTGAACACATGGAAGCAAAGCAGATGATCTGTACTGACAGGCATTGTTTATTTTGTGGCTCACTTATAATTCAGAAAACATCAGATATCTAGTAAATTATGTGATGTGATTGTGACAAAATTATTAGACGAAGAGAAAAAACAAGTAACACATTGAAGTGGATAGATATTAAGGTACTATTTATAAAAATGTCTGTCCTTATACCCCTAACACCCTGTATAACACACACAAAAGTACAGTAAGCTGCTACTGATTCGCTTTGGAATATTTTTCCACCATAAGAAGCCTTTTTGTCAGCCATGCTTACACTACCAAAGAGTCTGTCATACTGAAATAATAAAGGTAATATATAATGCTTTAAATAAAATGTAGTATATATAATATAAATTAATTCAATACTCTTTTTTTTCAGCCTGTACCTACAATAAAGGGACGCTGTTGGGAAAATGCAGCAAGAAGGAGCTTTTTTTCACGAGACAATATGGAAAATTTTATACAATTCTGTCGCAGACTAGGTGTGCATCAGAATCTATTATTTGAAAGTGATGACCTAGGTGAGTACTGCAATGGAGTAAATTATAAACATTTGGATAAACACCACAGAAAATATGCATGCTGCAAACTATAGTCTTACTATTAATGCCATAGTACCTTGATACAACAAGTAAGGAATTGCTTCAAACCATCACTTTTAACTAGTACAAATGTACAGTATACTGTTGCTTTTTTCCATAGTAAAACATTGCAACATATGGCAAATCCAGTAACTATTTATGTGACTTTATTTCTTCTAAAACTGTTCACACTTCTCTGTTTTATCATTAACACAATTTATAGTTCATTGCAACTCACAGTTGTTGTATTCTATAGTATACTTGACACAAACAGCTCTAACGATTAACCCAATAAAACTCTCAGCACTCCACTGACTGTCTGTCCGACTTGCTTATATATCCGAGCGACCTTTCACGAAGCTTCTTATTAAAGCTTTTTAACTTCTCAAACTGTCTGGAATCCCTTTGTTCTGGTCTGCTCATTGTTGGGAATTGCCAAACAGCTTAGTGGTATGAGGTACCTAACTTTGAGCATCCTTTGAGGCACACGGCTGCTGTGACAATATAAGATATTGTTTTATGTAGGATCATTAAAATTTAGGTAACCCATTTGGGGGCTCTCACCACTGTGTGAAAGAACCCCAGTCGCTAGTGAAATGGTGCTGGCAGAGGCACACAAGTTCCTCACCTCACAAACAGGTTGTTTCATTAAAACAAAATGGGCTCTATTATTCTTCTTGTACTGATCACACAACACACTCTAATTTTCAGATTATAGTGAGGTGTTATGAAGACACAGGCCTTTAGACTCCTTGAATTCCAAAAAGGCATTTTTAGTAAAAGGTGCATGCATATGCACGTGTTTAGATTTCCAAGAAAATTACTCCACCCAAATTACCCTTTACATAGAAAAGTTTTGGAATATTGATGATGCACTGCATACATATATAAAGGTGTTATTTTTAATTGTTCCTTTGACGGCTGCTCATGACATTACCACTGTCCAATGAGCCTTTAGTTTCAACAACTTGAAGAAAATGGTTAGCATGTCTGGGAACTTAGTTTACCAATCCAGATATGCACTTTTTACTTACGAAGCTGCCCATAGAGCATACAACAATAGTTTCTTCCAGTAGTTCAGCTGGCAATAAAGTTTTAAAAATGTGATACATACCTATCAGGGGGGAAAAAACAACCGAATATCTATCTAAATAAAATCCACATTAAAACACCTAGCAATACTGAATATTTGCAACCAAAAATTTGTATACCTATGCATCATTTATGTACATCATGCCATAACAAAGTACTGTAAGATAATCATGGTTAACTTTTAAAATTTATTCTAAGGCTTCTTTGAGATGTCTCTTGGAATTCTGGGTATCTATCCATAAAATCATCAGTGCAGCAGTTCATATTGTACTGATATCCCCCTTTGTTCAGCAGTCCAGTTTGAAAATAGGATTCTAATATGTAGGTGTGGTGCTGTATTATCAGGTTCATATTGCCCTCTACCAGCAAATATCCTGCATCGTATTTAAAGATCAGAAGGCTTGTTGCCACAACTAGCAGGCGGGATCAAATTTTGCCCTTATGATATAGGTACTCTTGTAAAATCTGCAAACAGTCGCTAGGGAGCAATTCCAAATGAAAAATACCCTAACAAGCTCACCTAACACCACCCACCAATTCAGCTGCTGATGCTGATACATATACCACAACCATACATTGTTTGATAGTGCTACGCAGATGTGCAATTTCTGTGTAAACATGTTGTTGTTAGCTAATGCTGGATTTCTGACAATGAAGTCATTAATCCTCTTGCTCTCCAATATTTTTCATTGATGGATGGGGCATTAGAAGTGGCCGGGCATATTTGAAGGTGGTCTCGGTCCATTTCCTCTTGAAGATCACATAGAGGACAGAGTGGTGAAGAATATATCCCAATTCTGTTTAAATGTTTTGCCAGACAATCATGTCCTGTAATCAACCTGAAGGTTGCAACTGCTGTTTTTCGAGGATACCCAGGAATTACTGTTTGAATGTTTGGTAGTTCCCATCTTTTATTTTTTGATTTTTCATAGTAATATTTTTCAATAATTTTTTTGAATTCAGAGTTGACTAATATTTTAGCTGCATAAAATGGTAGATTAACTATAGATTTCTGAACATTGCCGGTACCCTTTTTTGCAAGGAAATCAGCTTTCTCATTACCACTCAGTCCACAGTGAGCTGGTATCCATTGGAAGACTAGGTGTTTTTGAAGTGCTGTTAGATGGGTAAGGATTTTCCAACATTCTATAATTTTTTGGTTTTTTGGTGACAACTTGGAAGTATTTGCTATAGTTGCTGCCCTGGAATCTGAGAGAATTACTGCTTGCTGAAAATGTGAAATTCTGTACAAAAGATTTTGTAGGGCCATTCGAATTGCTTCAATTTCTCCATCAAAGTTTGTAGTTCCATAACTTAAAGATTTGTAATAGGAAAAGAGGTGACATGTGACTCCAGCACCTGCTCCATCTTGGTTTGATATCAACGATCTATCAGTATAAATATGGAGCCATTTGTGTTCTGGAAATCTAGTATGGATTGTCTCTAATGCCAATAATTATTTTAGAACACTAGTTGGAGTATCACTTTTCTTAACTTCTTCTGTCAGGTGTAAATAATATGTGATGTCTAATGTTTGTGTCGGATTGACTTCAGATATGAAGTTTTCCTTTGAATTAGGAAGGTATACATTCTTCTTGGTGTTTTGAATTTTGGAAAGAAAGCTCTCCTGAGTCTTTAGTGTATGTGTAAAATTTCTCTTGTGCCATGTATTGAACGGGAGTCTGATTAACTTTTCGTGTTGAATAAGAGCCGCTTTTTCTATTTCATATTCAATGGTGCATTGGTTGGTTAGTATTTCCATAGCTGCTATTGGTGTGGTTTTGATAGCACCTGTAATTAATCTCAGACTTTGGTTTTGAAAGATTTGAATCTTTTTTGTGTTTGCTGTTACAAGAACTTCGCTGCAGTAAGTAAATAATGGCTTTATATATACATTGTATGTTGTGTTAAGAGTTGCTCTAGAACATCTCCAGTTCATTCCTGTTAGACGTTTTAACAGTGAAAGGTGCCTCTCTGCTCTTTGTATTACATTTTCTATTTGTTTGGTCCATGTAAGTTTAGTATCAAATGTAACTCCTAAATACTTTGCTTCCTTTGTTTCTGGTAATTGTTGACTTCCAAAATTTATTTTTATTTTTAGTGGTTACTGTGTAAACATAGACTCGCCTCAAAGAATTTTTTGTTGTTGTTGATCTAATGTGCAGGATTTGATCCATCAAATTTTTCCGTAGCCAGCCAATATAAATTATGTATCTTCCCATTTGGTACAGCTTTCCTCAATTCAGGGCATTCCAGTAGGTGTTCTCCATTTAAAATCTTGTCAGCATTGCACATCTTACATGTGTTGTCACTTGTGAAACCAAAGCTATGCAGATATTCTGCCAAACAGTCATGTCCAGTGGCTAATCTGAAGTGAGCAACCTGTTTCTTTCTCTGGGAACTTTTTTATTTTTTGTACTACTTCTTTTATGTTAGAATAATTTTTATTGGAAATTTCCTTTTGAATATTATGTTGATATTTTTGTTCTATACTAATTTTGACATTTTTTAGTTTTGCAGCTAATCCACATGACTTTATAGGTTTTGAGTGTAACACTTCACTCTTTTTGGCTAGAAAGTCTGCAATCTTGTTACCAAACACTCCCAAATGAGCTGGTATCCACTGTAGTATTACCTGTGGAAATTTTGTTTGGAGTAATCTATAATAAGGTCTTGCATCCTTAATATTATAATATTCACATGGACTGTCATATCGTTCAATTGCTGGAATGGCAGAAACTGAGTCAGTGAGAATGTTATAGATTGGAAGGCAAAGGTACCCTTAAAAATCAACAAGTGTATTTTCTCCTTATGATAGTATAGATTATGGCTGATGCAAAATTGAATGGTAGATGACTTAATGTAACATCCAATCATATTTGCTGTGGCTTGTGGTGTTGTGTAGTTACATATGCTGTAAATTCAGTGATATAAATATAACTTATACTCATAAAATTGATTTGCACAACAGGAAAGAGAATAGTAATAGTTATTAGCTGCCATTAAATTTTGCGTCTACCATAGGTATTTTGTGATAGATTTGGTGGTAGTATAAGGACAGTAGTCTTACAGACTATACCAAGGACCTTAAAATTTTAGTTTATTAACCAGGAATACACTAATTTGCTCTTTGTTGTTGACAGTCCTACACAATCAACCTCGCAATGTAGTGCTCTGCCTACTAGAAGTATCACGACTAGCAGCTCGATATAACGTGGAACCTCCTAGTTTGGTGCAGCTCGAGAAGGAGATAGCTGCTGAGGAATCAGAAGCAGGCCTTATGTCTTGGCAATTCCAGACACGTGCTTCACCAGAGAAGATCCGTCACAGCAGGCAAGCAGCAACCACCAGAGTCTCACGCAGGAAGGGGAAACTTCTTTATATACTGCTCTCTCTATGTCGAGGCAGTGGTGTATCACACAGTTCCCCTTGCTCCCATTCACTTGACTTAACTCTCAAAGATGGCAACGTTAATTTAACAGTTTATATCATAATTAAAATACAGTATAACATCAGTTATATATGTTAAAAGGGAGACTAAATATGCATTAATTCATATAAGAAAGCAATAAATGAAACAAAAACATAAATAATAAACACTGGTGCTTTACACAATTGTCAATTTTTCTTCACTTCTTTGATTTTTCCACCCTGTTATTAATTTGTACCTCTGTATATAATATTCACAGAAATGCTGTAATCTCTTAGGCTTTGTGATTATGTGATTACTAGAGCTTGAATTGCCTCACATACACTACAAACAGTTTCATTATTTAGACATATTTTATCATCACTGTCAACATCAGTATCATCAGGTACAATCTGGGGAAGAATAACCTTGGCCAACCATAATGTTACGCAGCACTTTTTGTAAGTACATCCTGGTTGCTGGATCGTACAGTAAAACCTGTCTAAAATGGAATGTGATCATTCCAGTAATATTTTTCCGTTTTCACGGGATTCCATCTTACAAAGGGTTGTACATACTTTAGTAAAACAAAGTACAAAAAATATAATCGTATAGAATGAAACTGAAGGAATAATTTAAAATAAAATTCTGTAAATAAAACATAGGTTAAATTGTATGTTTTGCTGTATTTTCAACTTACTTATTCCTGAAGGTCATTCACAACAGATGATTCTCTAAAAGTGCATATTTTTGGCTCCCTTTCGTTGGCTTCGCCATCATCCATTCCTTCCATGACTTCACAATTGCTGTTTCCAGCAGCAATATCTGCTGCAGTTTGAATGTCTTCAGTCTTAACTATGTATTAAGCATAATGAAAATCTGTCTTATTTATGCAAACGGTTCTGGAAAAACTATTCCGTTCCTGCGTTAGGCAGTTTTCCGGTTTAGAGTGTTATTTAACATAGGAAATATCTCCATTCTGAGATTTATTTTCTGGTTGTCCAGGTTTCCGGTATATAGGGGTCCGGTTTAGTTAGCGGAGAGTGGTACTGTTATCCTGGCACAAAGAGTGGTCAGCTCTCTGCGGCAATAAGCTTAGAGAAGTGAAAGAACTTCCGATAAACTGGGTAACTTCCTGTCACACATCTCGCTGCGAGGAGGTTAGTTTGGCTCGATTAAGAATTAGGGCACTGCAAATTTTTGCATGGTTACCTGTTTAAAAGGGACCCTGCCCCTCTATGTCCGCTGTGTGACAACTTTTTGTCAGTTCACCATGTGTTGCTGGAGTGTTGCTCTCTAGCACACCTTTGGGATTCTCTGCAGCTGCCTGCCAGATTTGCAGAGGTCTTAGCGGGCGACAAAACAGTGGTTGTTAGAGTTTTTAAGTTTTTAGCGGAGTGCAATATCAATTTCAGGATTTAAAATTTTAGTTATCTATTTATGTTTTTGGACATATTTATTACCTTGTTTCATATCTGGCTATTGCCACTGTTTTTTACTTTTTGTGTATGTTTTTATGTTGTTAGCTAATGCTGGATTTCTGACAATGAAGTCATTAACCCTCTTGCTCTCCAATATTTTTCACTGATGGATGGGGCACTAGAAGTGGCTGGGCATATTTGAAGGTGGTCTCGGTCCATTTCCTCTTGCAGATCACATAGAGGACAGAGTGGTGAAGAATATATCCCAATTCTGTTTAAATGTTTTGCCAGACAATCATGTCCTGTAATCAACCTGAAGGCTACAACTGCCGTTTTTCGAGGATACACAGGAATTACTGTTTGAATGTTTGGTAGTTCCCATCTTTTATCCTTTGATTTTTCAAAGTTGTTTTCTAGTGCCTTGCATCTGGCAATGAAGCCATTAGCATTGATTTTTCAAAGTAATATTTTGCAATAATTTTTTTGAACTCAGAGTTGACTAATCTTATAGCTGCATAAAATGGTAGATTAACTATAGATTTTTGTACACCGCTGGTACCCTTTTTTTGCAAGAAAATCAGATGTTTTTATTGTTGCTAGTATTTTTATTTTTGAGTAAAATTTATATCTGGCTATTGCCATGAATCTTTTAAAGGCCTCGAAGTTGAGCACCCTTAAACCAAACCAACCAACCGGTTTAGTTAGGTTTTGCTGTACTTTGTTGTAGATCTAAATGATGAATTATTTAAGCAATGACATCTCACATTAATCTTCGGTACAGTAGAAAATATGCGAGACTTTTCAAACACACTGTACACAACAGTTGCTGTATATTTAAAGTTAAAACTGGGTCGATTAATGAAACCAAAAAGACACTCACTTTTAAAGCTCCCAGAACATATTTTAGAGGCTACTTTCCTTTGCTATCAAACAGACATCAACATAAGGAATTTTAAATTTCTCAGAAGTTTTTTGGACTACTTTCTTCCAAAACTTGTTCCAGGAAATTTAACAATGACTGTTGCTTTATATCATTAATCGCCTCAGTTTTTCTTTTAAATGACTTCTACAACACTATCATCAACTTCCACTATATAAAGTCACTGTATAGGTAACACAGATACATACCAATTTTTATTTATTTATATTTTCCACTGTTATAAATATGATTATAAAGAATAAGAACAAAAGGTATTAAACAGTCTTGCCATCATTTGATAGTTAAATCTAGTGATGGTTGTACTTTTAATATTACAAATATATATAAATATATATGGTATAGGCAGATACATGAATGGTCATGTTCATGTATGCTACTGTTAAGTGGAAGTAAATAGGTTAAAAGTCAGGTGAAGAATTGGCAAATCACTGTGCTGTACACTGCAGCTTTCTGATACACCGCTGTTGCACAAGCAACGCTTAGAATAGCTGTGGCTTATAGTGGACCATTTCACACTAAAAACTCACAGTCAATAGCTGACACTACAGATAGATACACAGAATCAATGTGACTTTAAATGCATTTACAAATATTAATGTCTTTACTGCAACAACAAAGATAAGAGGTAAATATGTGGATAGTTTAAAATTTTAAATTTGTGGCAATAACACGAGGGCAGGCCAAATAAAAGGTGGCACGAACAAGGTATGTAGATTGCTACAGAAAGAAATGTCTAATGCATGAGGGAAGAAGAACAAGGAGCAGGAGAAGAAGAGAGGAGGAGGAGAAGAAGAAGAAGAGGAGGAGAAGAAGAAGAGGAGGAGAAGAAGAAGAGGAGGAGGAGGAGAAGAAGAAGAAGAAGAAGAAGAAGAAGAAGAAGAAGAAGAAGAAAAAGAAGAAGAAGAAGAAGAAGGAGAGGAGCAGAAGAAGAAGTGGTGGAGAAGAGAAGGAAAAGAGGAGAAGAAGAGGAAGAAGAAGCACAAGAAGAAGAAGTAGAAGAAGAAGAAGAAGAAGAAACCAAAAGTTGTGACCAACACATCGTGAAAATTTAAATTCCAATAACATAATGCAAACAATTGTAGGATCATATTCTATAGACTTTATATCACTTCTTGCCACATTGTGACATTATTAGCTTCTTTCATGTGACCACAGGCAACATTTTCAAAATGGCAAACATCGTTTTATTCCGATAGCATGCTGTCGTTGAATTGCTTGTTAAAGAAGTAATATCTGCTGGTAAAATTCACTTCAGACTTCAACATCCTATGGGCACTAGTAGCATCAGGAGATGGGTGAAGCATTTCAAAGATGGCAACAGAAGTATCCAAAATAAACCTCATAGCAGTTGTCCTCAAACTGCTTCCACAGAACACAACAAGGAAAGAGTTCATGAGCTCATTAGAGAAGACTGGATGAAATGATTGAAAGCTTAGGTTAATGAAAAATTTGTGCCCAATTGGTTCCACATTTATTGTCCAAAAAGCCACAAACTTTAGAGAAGAATCATCATCCAAAACCTTCTTCAGAGTTAGCAATATGAAAGTGATGATTTTTACAAATTTTGAGACAGGTGATAAAAGCTTCTTCCATCACTAGAAACCTGAAACAAAATGCCAGAGTATGGAATAGCACCACTCAGATTCACCATCAGTGCCATCTGCTGAGGAAGTTATAGGCAGTGTCTTTTTGGTTCTGCTAAGGAACAGCTGTAAGTCCAACACTATGAGGCGGTGGAAGATACTAGGAAAGCTGTGCATCAGTGTCTTTGGGCAGCTGGAACAGCATTCTATTGTAAGGGTGTTTTCAAACTTGCAGAACAATGGAAAAAATTATGAAAATGCAAACTATGTTGAAAAGTGACATTGTGAAGCCCAGTTCATAGATGGAGGAAGCAGTTCTGCAAAATACAAAAGTTTTGGAAACTAAAAATCATACATTTTACAGTAATATGCCTATATGGTAATTTTCATAAAACATTAGCTAGGTACTGTTACACAGCACATAAAGATATATGTAATTTTTAACCAGAGAATTGAATTCTAGGATCTGTACATTGTAAAAAACCTTGTTCCTACAATGCTGTTATAGTTTCGAATATGAAATTTCTTGCTTTATCTCTCTACTGGTCACATCCATATCCTTCAAATGTCGTTAGCATACAAATTTTGTCTTACCATTATGCAAATTCACTAGTTGTAAGTTCTCAGCAAAATATGTAAATAAAATATAACCAGTTGGAAGTACTGTGAGTAAAGCACAGCTTTAGGCAGGTCAAAAGCAAAAGAAACATATTTTGAAACTGGCAAGAGATTATTTTTGTTCTGATGTTTGAAATCTCAGAACATTTTATGCGCCATTTATACTTAATGTGCATGTGCTTTTGTTCAAATCCATAATTTCACAAAAATTCTAGGCAGATCACAAAAAGCCAGTGCATGCTATGTAACTTCATTCTGTACATTTGATGGAGCCTCTAAAAACTGGTAGATATCAAAAGTTTAGGATAGGTTAGGCTAGGTTTTAGGTTAGATTAGACTAGGTTAGGTTACGTTAGAGTATCTGCATATAAGCTCCATCATTTAATGAAAAACCGCAGCACAATGTGTACTTTAACACTTTTTCTGCACATGGTGGCTTTCCATAATCTGCCTAGAATCTTATGAAATGACAGGTTTCAGCAAAAGCTTGCAAAATAGAGCTAAAGAGTATTTTTCAAGAAGTACATTGCCTGTAAGACTGTAATCATTGATGATCATAAACAGATTTGTTGAGTTCTTAAGGAAATGGTCCTATTTAGTTGCTTCAGCTTTCCATGTTATGTGTTTTGGATTTTATTTTTAAATGGTAGGTAAATAAACACTTGCATGATTAATGGAAGAAAGAAGCAATGGTTTTGACTTACAGATGAAAACAGAATCATTATTTCTTTGCTGCTGTTGTGGAATGGCATTTATGTGCTGCTTAAAAGTTTCATAAAATGACACAGAAATATTTATGTTGATTTGTAAGCTTTCAGCTGTTCCCTATCTGGCACCAGTTATAATTAGCTGGTAATAAAACTTGATCACTTATCTAGACATGGGTGTCGCAAAGGGGGTGCAAGGGGGGGCTGCAGCCCCCCCTTGGAAAATAAGAAATGTAATGTGCAATCAATTACTGTCAGACTATTGCTTTAATTTTGACGTAAAGTACACTTCTTATTTAGCATAAATAAACATGCTTATCCGTAACAAATACTATAACTCAATTTTTACGGTTTTTGGCTACAGAATAATGAATTAATTGCAAATTTCCAACATGCGGCCCTTCCCTGAAAAAAAGTCTGCCAACGTTCATGTATCTAGATAGTAAAGTCGGATTTATTGACACTGCTTCACTTATGACCCACTGGTCTCTTCTGAAGTGCAGTTATTTTTCCCTAGCATACCCACTGAAAAGTTAAAGAAATCTTAAATGTTGGCTAAAAACCATAGGAATCACACAAGATCACATAGAAGAATACATAAATTTAACCATACTATGCATTTTAGACAGCTTTTTCACTTTTAACAACCAGATTTTTCAACAAAACAAACGATCAATCAATGGAAAATCCACTTTCACCAATTTTGGCAGACCTGTTCATGAGTGACCTAGAAAGAAGGATTACAAAAGCTACGTCCAGACCTGGCACCGATATGTGGATGACATATTTGCCATTATTCCCAAGAGACATATTGAGGACTCTTTAAAATTGCTAAACCTTCAAGAACCATCATTAAAATTTAGCATAGAAATCAAATCTGAGCAGAAACCCCCATTCCTAGACCTAAAAATCAAAAAAATACAATGTAAGTCTCATTTTGACATAAGACCTACACACACAGATAACTATCATGGGCATTGCAAAGGGGAGACAAGGGGGGCCTGTGGGTCTGCCTTACAAATTAACAAATTTAACTTGTAGTCAATTACTGACTATAAGGTTACTGTTATAATTTTCATGTAAAGAACAATTTTTATTCAACACAAATTAATATGGCTATCCACAACAAATACTACAATTTTTAACAACAGAATAAAGAATTAATATTGTTTGATTGCAAACTTCTAAAATGTGGCCCTCCCCTGAAAAAAGTCTGCCAACACCCATGATAAATATATAAAATCCAATGGTTATAATCCAAAACCAGTATGCTGTTTTCAATACTCAGGTACATAGGCTTCTTTGCCTATCTCTCAAAATTCAACAAAGAAAAAGAGGCAATCCATAGAACAGCTGAAAACAATGGTTTCAATAGAAAAACAATAGACACAAAAATCCAAAAGACAAAAAAAAAAACACAATGTAATACAAGAAACCACCAAACTGTCAACGGATAAAGAAAACTGCAGGTACATGAAGTTCACATATCATTCAAAAGCCCACACACAAATTTAAAAAAAATATTCAAAGGTCACATTATTCTAGCACCTAAAAGCCCATATTCCATCCGTACTCTGAACTATAGGACACCATACCAGCAATAGAAAAATTGGGAATATATCAATTCAGCTACAAAGACTGCAACAAAATCTGTATTGGAAAAAAAAATGAAAATTGAAAATAAGGTCTAAAGAACATCTCAGGAATCTTAAATACAAACAAGTGGAAAAATTGGCCGTAGCAGTGCATTTTTTGCTAGAAAACCATGAAATTTATCCTGAACCTACATTGTTAAAAAGCATCTCTAATACAAAGCAACTAACAATCTGGGAGAATATATTTATTCTGAAAAATAAAGATCAAGTGTTCAACTTTGAGTTGCCCCAAAGTGACAACCTCTACAAAAAATTCCTAAAAAGGCACCAGAGGATGACAGCATTGCAATCTCCAAAGTAATGACACCATGTACCAGCATTTGGCATCATGTTGAGAATGGGAGCGACTGAGCTCTTGAAACATGTCCCAGTTTTAATAAGTTGGTATGTAATAAAATTCAATGAAAAAAACTGAAGCTGTTAATAGTGAAGCAACGTAATCTAAAATAAAAACAGATTTAAAGACTAAAAGCTTTATTATTTATTTATGCCAACAAACTTACTGTTGGTGTTTTTAAACACACAAGCGGAAGGTCTGTGGTTCAAATCCCAGTTGTGGCATTGAATTTTTAAGTTCCAGTTCTACCTCTCAAACTAAAAGCTTTACTTACCTTAGCAATTGCTGCAAGTTCCTGAATTAATATGCTGATGACAGTTACCATAGCTACGGATGCTCAACTACTTAATATATCTATGTGTTGCTAACCTCTGAAAACAAAACAAACCTATAAATACGATCTATAGGTGGTATTTGAAAATTCATAACGCAATCCCTGTTTTTTAAAACAAATATCTTTTGCCAAACCATTAAATCTATAAGTCCATTTAATTGTTTTAATAATTTAACCTCTGCCTTTATTTCATAATTAAATGACCAAAAATGATCTGCCACAGCTGATTTATTAATCTGTTTATATTAAATATTTCTAAAATGCTCCTTCATTCTGGTTTCCAAATGACATTTAGTTTTACAAATGTAAACCCTGTCATTTTGTAATTTATAATTTGGAATTTTATCCTGTTTAGAAAAATTTAGTAAATTTTGTATATTAAATTTATTTTCAGGGACCAAAGTTATTCCATGTTCCTTAATTTTTGTAAATTTTTTATAAGCCAAGAGTGGTAATAAACCTTTTAAGAATACAATCATCTTTTATTTTCTTGAGGGTAGAAACTCTTTAACAGCCTTTTTATATTTAAATGTTTCTTTCTATCTTTTTTCTTTTTCTTTTCCTTATGTGATTACCCTCCCCTTATGTAGGACTTACACCCCCTAGGACTTACAAGGCAGTACCCAGGGTCAAATGCCTGTCAGGGAACACAGGAACCTATAGACTGGACAGAGTGAAGACCTGAAGTGGGTGGTCAGCCAAGCACCAGGTATGATAGTAAGGAAGAGGATGATATGAAATGCAGGCGAAATCGATTATTGGGAAGGTGATAATGGAGCAATTGGTGGAATGAGTGTTGGGGAAACTAGAGAACCCGGAGAAAATCCACCCTAATACCATTTCGTCCACCACGAATACCATATGCGAGTCCTTGGGATCGAACCCAGGCTGCTTAGGTGGTAGGCAAATACTCTAACCATTCAGCCTTGGTGTTCCTTTTCTATCTTTTTGTGTATAAAATCTGTATTAAAACCATTAATTACCACAGTGTCAATAATGTAATTAATTCAAGAACTTGCAGTAATTACTAAGATAAGTAAAGCTTTTAGGTTTAATTTAAAAGGTGAGTCAATTAATAACACTAAACAACACTTACATTATAATTTTCCGGAACACGTTTCGAAGGTTAACTTTCCTCCATTATCAACCAGACAATAACTCACAATGACTCACCTTTTAAATTAAATTGATTATAACAACACTGTTTTTAAACTTCTATGAAAGGAAGAAAGCTTTTAGGCTCTAAATTTGTTTTTATTTTAGATTAAGTATGTAATGTCTGTAAATCTGATTCACTCTACTATCTAGATATTATTACACATCACTGTAAGGGAAATCTTCCAACAAAATAGCTTATTAATCACTTATTTTTACTTTTCCATTTCATTATAAGTTGGTTGTGCCTGAACCTGAGTTTTGCCCTGCAGCTCGTCGTCAGCAATCTCAGGGGGGAGCATAAATCGATGGGGACGTCCAGCATCAGTTCGTGCTCGTAGTGGGGAGCGACGAAGCATGCTAGTGGACGGAACTTCTTCAGGAGGGATATCGCCACAGAGAGACCTGCGTCGAACAGCCAGCGAGGGCAACACTCCAGGAGGAGGAGCTAGCGACGGTGTTCCCAGCGACACAACAGAGGATGACTGGTCGCGGGGCAGTGGTGAGGACCCCGACCTTGAAATTGATCAGGACCTGCAGGGAGGGCAGGACTCGGAGATCACCGAGTTGGATAGGAGGGTGAGAAGACAAAACGCCATGCACTTTTCACACCAGTTCCGAAAGGATGCATGGAAATAGACCTGCTTCTCTTGTTAGCACCAAATTATAATGCTTTTACTTCATAAGCATTTGGTTTTGAAAAAGACTATATAATGTATAACAAAGTAACTTCCTAGTTCTGCCTCACCAGTAAGAAAGTTAAAATAGTCTATAGTTAAATTTTAAGAGAAATTTCTTACTGTAATCAAGTGCATGCATACATCAGTACTAAGCAGCCATTAACATACTTTGAACAAATGGTACATTCAGAATCAATGGAAGAAGGCTTCAGATTTGGTTTTATAATTGGACATATTTAATTTTTATATGTACTAAACCATGTGAGAATAATCATATTTGTGCTCCTCTTATTCTCTTAGCTACAGCTTATGAAAATTTTACTTCATGCTTTTTATCAGTCAGGTTTAAACAAAAAAAATAACAGCTTATTATCAGCATTTGAGCATTGTCCATATAATTGAGCAACCAACATCCTATTTTACGAGGACTGTCCCCAAAGTACCCCACCTGACATGCAGATAGTGATTGTTGTTTCAAACAAATGACTGCAGTAGAAAGTACCAACCTTATAAAGCCTAAGTTTGAAGTTTCATGATGTTACATTGTTTGGCAGCCATCAGTAGTGAAAGCTCTCTGCAGATTTGTAAACATGGATAAAACTGGTCATTGTTATGTGATACAATAGTTTCATTTAAAAGGTCTTAGTCTAACAGCTCAGCTAGATTCTATTCTCAGAGAGTTTATTCCTTTGTTTACAACAGTAAAATATTGGGTGGCAGAGTTTAAGTGAGGCCATATAAGCTGCAAGATAAACATCACAGTGGTCAACCAAATGAGGGAACCACTCCAGAAGCTGTAAAGAAAATCCACAAAATGGTATTGGATGACCATCGACTGAAATCGCATGACCTAGCAGGCATTGCAGACATTTCAAAAATTGCTGTACATTGCATACTGACTAAAAACTTTGATATGAGAAAGTTGGGCACAAGATGAGTGCTGCATTTGCACAGAGTGAAACAAAAACAGCGTCAAGATGTTTCGCTGCAATAAAGCAGAATTTTGTGTTGATTCATAACCATGGATGAAATATGGATACATCAATTAAGGAAATTGAAGCTATTAACAGTGAAGCAACGAGATTCTAAAGTAAGAACAAATTAGAAACTATTAAACTTCACTTATCTTAGTAATGTTGCAAGTTCTTGTTGCAAAACTGACTCAAATTTGTTTGTAACAAATTTGTTTGTATGGCTTTGAGAATGAGTTGGAGTCAGCTCGAAACTTGAGTCAGTTGTGCAACAAGAACTTGCAACATTGCTAAGATAAGTGAAGTTTTTAGTTTCTAATTTGTTCTTACTTTAGAATGGATACATCACTTCACACCTGAGATGAAACAGTCGAAATAGTGGATTGAAATGAGAGAATCGCCCCCAAAGAGAGTGAAAACAGTTTCATCTGCAGACAAGGTCATGGCGTCAGTTTTTTGAGATGCATGTGGTATAATTTTCATTATCTCCAAAAAGGAAAAGCAATCAATGGCGAGTATTATGTAAACTTGTTGCAGCATTTGAGTGATAAAATCAAGCAAAAACAGCTATATTTAGCAAAAAGGAAAGATTTTTTTCATCAAGACAATCCACCAGTTCACACATCAGTCATGGCTATGGCCAAAATCAATTAATTAAAGTTCAAATTGCTTCATCATGCACCCTATTTGCCAGATTTAACCCCCTCTAATTGTTTTCTGTTTCCAAACTTGAAGAAATGGCTTGATGGTAAAAGATTTACCAACAAAGAGGAGTTGGAGTCTGCAGTTGACGGCTATTTTGCAGAGCTTAATGGTTCTCACTATAAACAGGGTATCAATGTTATCGAGCATTGCTGGGCAAAGAGTATCAAATTGAAAGAAGACTATCTGGAGATATAAAGATGTTTTTTCCCAAAAAATTTTGTGCATTCTTTCCTAGGTTGGGTACTTCAGGGACAGCCCACATACCTAGCAATTAAAACAAAAAAGGAACTAAGCAGTGACTGAAATATAGTGAAACTGTAATACTTTGTTTCCATTACGATTATTTTTCCACATTTGTCTCTATTTATGGTCTATAGAAACAAAGTTATTGTAATTATTATTTATTTATGCCAACAAACTTACTGTTGGTGCTTTTAAACACACAAAATGTGTGTGGGCAATGTTTGTCACAGAACCTAATGGTTAGAGCACCTGCCTAGTGAGCGGAGGGTCCGTGGTTCAAATCCCAGCTGTGACATTGAATTTTTAAGTTCTAGTTCTAACTCTCAAAGTTATTGTTTTCATTTTACCACATGGGTCACTGAATTGGGTGCTGGCTTTTCTTGTTTCCTTTACATGGATGTTTTCTTGTACAACAATTTTTCCTGGAAACTATTTACTTTCTTTTCGGACTGATTTCAACCAACTGGTATATATGGAATTATTCCTAAGTACATCCCAATTGGAGCTTAAGTTTAGTGCTTTTTCTTTACTTCACTTTAAATCCCATCACATTGTCACATTATTCCAACTTCATCATAATCCCAGCTTAATTTGAAGCCCCATTTATAATAACTAACCTAACTGAATGGAAAAATTCCTTTTTTACTTTCTCTACTATATATAGTAAAATAGAGCTAGTATTGTATTCCACCCAAAAATTTAGTGTCAAGATTTTACCAGAAATATGTTTTGAGGCCACCTGAATCCAAAAATAGCATTTTTAGAAAAAAGGTGCATGTGTGTCTGTCTGTCTGTCTGTGTGCCTGTCTGTCTGTGTGTCCGTCCATCTGTCTGTATGTCTTATGTTTGAGATATTTTTATGACAAATGAAATGAATATCTTGAATTTTCTGGCTATAGCCCATGTAGTCCTATTTACTCTGGATGACTTTTGCATAACTGGTAAATCATAAGAGATAGACCAAATCTTACTGTACAAAAAATGTAGATCCTGCTAAAACACACAATTTATGTCCAAATAAATTTTTTTGTAGAGTGAACCATTTTGGAGATATTCCTTGTTATTTGTGTGAGTTTTGGAGAGCTTATACTTCTGTCAAATGGAACACCGTTATTCTTTTTTTATATGTTAACCATGCAAAGAGAATAGAATTTGAAAGCTTTAAAAGATTTGACTATCGCTCAAAGCTTACTGTATTCCCATAATCCCCTTGCACCTACAAGAAAATAAGCTATAAGATAATTTCTGCAAATGTTTATCTCAACTAACACGAAGAAGATACAGGAATAAGAGTTTGTAAGAATGGTTAGTACAAGAGTAGAGAAAGTCATATGGGTGCAACACATCAGATTTTTATAGGAGTAGTCCAATGCAAAAAGAAATGCCTTAGATTTTTCTTACACGGCACCATTTATAAAATTAATTTTCTGAGAAATTGAGAAAAAAGTTTAAAAATGCTTCATTAAAATTATTAGCCAGATCTTTGGCCATTCTACCAATTTATGATCAAAAGTACCTTTGTATGCAAGTATCCATACTTTTGTATGATTTAATGACTGTCACTATACAGCAAGTGCATGAACTAAAGATTCTCTTTTGTTCTGGTCCTAGGTTCAACAAGCAACAAGACTTGCTCAAAGGCACTGTCAGTGTCCCCCAAGCAGGTGCAGCAAGCTCAAGGTCAAGAAGGTCGGAGAGGGAAAGTACACTATAGCAGGCCGCAACGTGTTCATCAGGGTGAGTTGAATTGCTAAACACGTGTGTTTTTAAGTATAGCTTTTTAAGTACAAGTGTTAGAGGTATAAGCAGGGACATAGCGTCAATGGATGTGGGTGATATGTTGCATACCCTGCCAGTTTTTCTTAGTTAGCGTTTCCTGTTATCTATATATTAATCCAATTGGCATTATTCTTGCTGAGGAGTATTTCGAACAGCAAGCTACTATGAATTAGTATTGTTAGTGTATCGTATCAGTTGAGTTATTGAAACAGAGCAGCTGGGGGGTTGTGCTTACCTCATGCCAGTCACGTCAAACGATGTGCACTTGCACTGGATGTGACACAGAGAAGTGCATCTTGCTTGTTAATGCTAATGTGGTTTAAAGCTAAGTTCATCAGTATTTTGTTTGAGAGTGAACATTAATTTCATATTTTTAACTTCCACATACATCAGAATACAACCAGCAGCTTTTTGAACAGTAACCTGTGTGAACATGTAAGAGAGAAATATGCCAGGAAACTGAAGGCAGGGTATGCAAATTGGTCATGTGCTTCCGCGTGGTTCACTACAAAGAAAACACATGTTGTACAGAGCACGCTGCATTTCCTGGAATCCATATGCTCTGAATATAGAATCTGAATGCTTGTAATCAACAAACTGAGAAAGCAGAAATAAATAATGGGAGTGATTTTTTTGTAATTTTAATATTTAGCAGTAGGTGAATTATAAAGTTTTATAAAAATTATAAAAATTGTGAAAAAAAAAAACATTATTCCAAAGTTAATTTTTATTTAAAAAAACCAAGGGGTATTACAAAATTTTCTGTTTGTAGCATTCTTTTGAGAGTACTTATGTATAGCAGAATATATTTCAAAGTATCAACATTTTGATACTTGTCATTGTGTGGAGCATTTCAGGTACAGTGCTCAAAATAGCTAAAAATAAAAATTAAAATAATAAGTAAAACAATAAAATGAATTTAAAAGAGTTGAAGTTATTGCAATGAAAATTTATATATACACTATTCTGATATGAATTTGAACAATATCCGCTAATAATTGTAGAAGTTAGCAATTTCACATCTGCACACCCTTAACACGAGTTCAAAGTGCATACCCAAGTCAACACACCATACTAAGCCACTGGGTATAAGTAAGGATATTTTGGCAATTGGTACCTTAATATATACCACTTCAGTATGCTAATTGTTTTTTCTCTTCATATAATATTTTTTTTCCACAAACACATCACATATCTGATGTTTTCAGCATGGTTGTAATTGCATTGCAAAATGATCTATGTCTGCCAGTGTAGACCATCCACTTTGCTTCCACATGTTCATATTTCAATGCCTGACTTGCTGGCTCAGGTAGCCTTGCATTAACCTCTTGAGGGATATCGACGTGAAATCACGTCCATTTAAAATGACGGATGAGCGATATGGGCTCTATACACGTCCTGTGCGTTTAAACATTTAACCCTTATTTATCCCTTATCCAACTCAACTTATTATAATTTTCCCTTTATGTAACATTTTAGTAAGGTCTATATACTTTATTGGCTTACCTTAATATGTTCGTTCTGCAGTGATTTACCTCAAAACAGGGATAAACACACAAGGGTATGTACATCTCCACATTCGCGAATTCCCTTCTTGCGGCACACGAAACACTTTGGAGATGGGCGGGACTTCTTTGCTGTTGGTGGTATCCTTTTAGGATAATGTTTTCCTTGAAGTCTGAGGGGTGCAGGGGTTTTGATTTTCAACCCCCAACGTGGTATTGTTCAATTAGGCTGCGAGCTATTTATAGTCGGAAGTCAAGGTCGGTCATTGTCCTGTGTGGGTTTAGAGCTCTCCAAATTACCAAACAATTGTATATGGTTATATCCAGTTGGTGCAAAAATATATTTTTATATCACTTCTCCCTTCAGCTAAAAGCAGGAAAGAATACGTATGTATTTCAACAAAGAAAGACACGGACTCTACTAAGTTACGAAACTCGCGTAAGCAAAAGTTGTAATGTTGATCTATTCTGATGACTCAAGAGACCACGCATACAGTAGCGCTTTATTACACAGTATGCTGACGCATAAGGCACACATACAATGGGTGTTCCTTTACTGTTTCTTTCCAAAAACTTATATTAGATGCGTTCGACAGAGCAAAGTTGATTTTTCACCACAGTGAAACAAAATTGTGCCATTTCAACATTTTGTAAATACAACTCAACTTTGCTGATGACCTACATTTATACTGCATATAACGAGTTTTATACCAGTTTTTGTTTCATTAAAATAACTTAATATTTACACAAAATACAGCTGTATATATACGAAGCACTTTTAGCGCATTTAACAATTTAAATGCTAGCGTTCTCGGCTCGCGGACGTTTTAAATGGCCATCGCTCAAGAGGTTAAACATTATCTTGCACTACACATTGAAATATGAGGGGTAGTCATAAAGTTTTAATTATCACCTTGAAAAAAGAAGCTGCAACCATGAAACTTGGTGATGGTATTAGTCCTTCTCTACATACTAACCCTTCAATGTGACATGTTTTTCCAAAGATGGATGACTTGACAGGGCCCTTGGTTGTAGAAGTGAGCATTTTGGCTATTCAGGAAATGTTCCACCTCATAAATCACCTTGTTGTCATTCTAGAAATGCCTGCCATGCAATGGTTTGTTCATCCAAGGAAAGAGGAAGAAGTCACTAGGTGCCATATCAGGGAAATATGGGGATGAGCCAAAATTTGATAGCCTAATGAAGCAGCATGATTTTTTGAATGGGTCTGAGCAGTTCCAGGACTCAGCGGGCAGCGACCTTTGTCATGTTCAATGTGTTGTGCATGATGTAAACTGATCCAAGATTAATTTTAAATTTGGTACTATCGTGTTGATTGTGATACGCCGGTCTTCAAGCATCTGTGCCACCTGACCACTGTATGATATGATGGTGCATTGTTGCCATACACTTCCACCAACTCAGCATGGTTTGTTGCAGCATTGTTCTCCTTCAAATGCAGGAAATGTGTTACCGCACAATACTCCGCTTTATCAATGGGCTGCACCATTTTGTTTTGTGTCCTCTAGCGCCGTGCTATGGTGATGTAGCATGGGGATTTAAATGTGTACCAGGTCTTCAGACATATAACCACAAACTGACAAAAAATTAATTACTTAACTTTATTTTTTCGAGGTGGTAATTAAAACTTTATGACTACCCCTTATAAACAATAAATGTATTGGAAATGCAAGGTTAAGCAGTTAATCCTCAATTAAATGTATGTAAACTTCCTTTCTCATTTCTTTCTCTATAAAAGTTAAGTTGTAAATTATACAAATAATGAAAATTTGGGTATATAAGAACCATAATTGATTCCTCCATTTATTATTTGTTGTGTTGCTTCACTATTAACACTGCTTCAGTTTTTCATTGAATTATACTTTCTTTTTGTTTTTCATCAGGTTGTCCACTAACATGCTATACATTTGTGTTTAGTTATTTAAAAATGCTATTTATTTGCTTTATGAGTAATATGTCATTAATATGCAAGTTAAATAAATTTGCTTTCAGCTACTAAAGGGGCGCCACATGATGGTCCGTGTGGGTGGCGGTTGGGATACTCTGGAGCACTTCCTGCTGCGTCACGACCCCTGCCAGGTCAAGGTAGTCAGTCGAGATTCTCCAACGAGCAAGTCGCCATCCTCGTACCTGCACATCCAGGCTAAATACCGTAGTCCACCCCCTGGGGACACCATAGGTCGCTAGCCTGCACAGTCATGCCTGCCTGCCCACGTCACACCACAGGTCTCACACACACAGTAAGCTACGTAACACACTTGCACTCAAGTTCAAAACTTGCCTTAAATATTTACAGTAGAACCCCTTTTTAACATCCCTGTTGTAAAGGAATTCCCCTTTTGTAATGAACATTTTCAAAAGCCTGATAAATGCTCCATAGGCACAATATTGAGCAAACTCCTAATAATAAATCTTTCTTTAACGCAAAGTTTGCTTTTTAAGAACATATCAGATGTTAAGACAACATATCTAAGGTTGCATGTTCCGCTAAGAATGTAGTCAATGACTGGTTCACTAAAAGCACAGGAATCAGCAGATAATTGACATACTTTAGGAGTGAAAACTTTGCAGTCACTTTTTATTCAGTTTTGGCCTAGATATTTACATCGCCTAAGCAAAAGCATGGCGTCACTTTCAGCATGTTGTACTGAAAGATGGTTTGTCTGTTCCAGTAGTAATTAAAGGCATACATATGTACTATCTGTCCACCAGCTCACGGCCTTAAGGGAATGAAGGTGAGAGGAGAGAGATTCCAGAAGTGTAATCAGAGTTTTGTAAACATCCTTGCAAACATTCTTCTGCTTCAGGTATTGCTAATTTACCTCCAATGGTATACAGCTATGTTTACTCACTTCTAATTTCTGTTAGTTTCAGTTGTAGAATCATTGACCCACTAGGTTGTTTCAAAAGTAAAGTAAAAAGAGTGATAAATACTGAGGGCAAGGAAATAATGTAACATTGGTTAAGATCTCTATGGAGAAAACTTGCCATATAGTGGATACTCTTTGGATGTTGATCATTGTTAGAGTCTGTGCAGAATAAGTTGGCAGAAAGAGATAGTGATATTGGTTGGAAATGACCTGAGCCCGTTCCCTTGAGTACAATGAAGAACCCTCATTAAGGGAATAGCTTTTCTGGTCGAAATCATTCTTGTTGTCAAATCTCTTTCACTGTGACACCTCTCACTCAGTATCGCCTGGCTAGCAGGAGAGGATTGTCACAACACTGCATGCATGTGAGCGAGAGGGTGATTACTGCTTTCTCTTTCTACATGCTGACTGCAAACTTATTCCGCACAGAATATAAGGGAGAAAAAGTAACAGGCTGTTGAGAAAGGTTAATTTTGAAAATTGATGTAAATTTAAAGTGTTCATGTGTTAATTTGCATTGAGTGAGGCCAACGAAGTGTAAAAACAAAGATAATAAATAACAGAATATTGAGAATTGTTACAATAATTAGGAAAGTGATTGAGGGGTGTGATGAGGAAGCTAGGAACAACTATATAAAACTTCTACTGAGTCAACAACTGCAAGAACTGTTGTTTAAACTGAGTTTTAAAGAAAATAATCAAAAGAATTCACACACAAGTGCAAGATTTAAGTGTAAATGGCGAAAAGAGTGCTCCAACGACCCTTGGGATACATTGGAAGACAAGATCCACACACATTATAGTGAATGAAGATGATTTTAACCAATGCATTCAGAAAATTATAGATGACTTTTACATTGCTGAGAAGCGTGTTCCTACTATAAATAAATTTCTGCCTGTTTTTGGGTAAAGATAAATTTTCCATGTAGATGAAGTTTGCTTCGGGAAGTAATTTCAGAGTTGCGCTTTAAATAGAGAAAATGTCAGAACAAAAAAGAGAAAAAGTACTTATAGAACATCCTGACATTGTGACTTGGAGGCATGATTATCTGATTAAAACAAAGCATTTGTGAGAAAGTGGGAGAAGTATCTTCTATACATATTGGTGGAAGCCAGGTAGATAGTACATCACATTGACCAGAGTGTATAGCTTTTATAAGCTAAACATATTGCATGCACTGAATAACACTTAAATTTCCTTATTCATAGTGACTTCTTTGCTTTAATCAAGTGTGAATAAACATTTGAAGGTTGGCACTATTGTCGTAAGTGCAACCAGAAGCACAAGTTCAGCTGCAGATATTCCTTAAATTCAATGAAGCTGTTCACAGTGAAGCAACAGAAGCTAAAATAAAAACAAATTTAGAGACTAAAAGCTTCCCTTATCTTAGTAATTGCTGCAAGTTCTTGAAATATTGCATAATACTTCAAGAACTTGCAGCAATTACTAAGATAACTAAAGCTTTTAGTCTCTAAATTTGTTTTTATTGTAGATTCAGATATTCCTGTTTATCTGGAATTGTTTACTGACATACTGACTTCCTGTATTCCTGCTAGGGACCATGAGCTGGTGGACAGACAGTATACAATAGTTGCAAGATAATCCACTTAATATATACAAAGTGATATAGACAGTGACACTTTTCAAGTATATTAAAAGCATATGAGTCTATCTATAGACACTTATAGTTTCATTTACACTTATTTTTATCCAGATGCGTTTCGAAGACCAGTGTCAACAGTCAAGAAACCATTGGGAATGAGGACGCTGGTCTTTGAAATGCATCTGGATAAAAGTAAATGTAAATGAAACTATAAGTGTCTATAGGTCATATACTTCTAAAACATTTCAAGAAAAGTTTACGATTATTAAGGATGTGGAAATGAATCTACAAATTTTCATGGTGGGCATGGAGAGAAAATATGAAATGCCTGATACATCATTGTTCAGTAGTTTGAAGCCATACGATTCTGTTTTGAATGTGGAGGTGCAGTGCGGTTCTGTGTTTCACAATGTGATGAATTAGAAAATATATTGATGCATTGGTTCGATGGAAAAAGAAGTGAGAACATTCCACTTGATGGAAGTATTTTACAGGAAAAGGCATTGTAAATCACTGCTAAGACAGGCTTGGAGAATTTCAGTGCATCTAATGGATGGTTTGATTGCTTTAAAAAACAATATAGTCTTTAAAACCATGTGTGGTGAAAGTATGAGTGTATAATATATCTACCACAAATTTTAATTGAATCCCCTTCTAAGGACAGATCCTATTTAAGGAACAAACATGAAATCCCCCTGAAAGTTGTTAAACAGGGGTTCTACTGTATCAAAAAAAATTAAACATCAAATCCAAAAAGAACAGAGGTTAGGATTCATGCTGTTTAGATAGATAATAACTACTATAGTTTCACTGAACAAACATTTCCACTCCTTATTTTCTTTTCCTTCTTTTTTGTTTTGTCAAGGGAATGGAGAGGGCACTCTATTGTAATCTTATGTAAAACTTTGCTGGCAGAATGAACATTCTTTTTAACCCATCTTGTCTGGAATTAGTTTTGGCCAGATTTAATAAAGTTTAAAAATTGCCCTAAAATTAAAAGTATTATGTTATTTACACTTATTTGCAGGTAGCTAGCACTTTGGGCAGATACTTTTAACTGCTGCTTCCCCTCCTTTTTCAGTTCCTTTCAAACATAGAATTTAAGAAATTCAAGCTTATTTACTATCATTTTTAAACTAGTACATTATTCAAATAAGGTTTTTAAAGATAGAGGCTGTTTGTCTCTTTTCTTACTTAATACATGATTGTAGCAGTTTGACATGGGGTTAAAACTACAAAAATAGAAATAACATAGCCAAAGAAAAAATACCATTTTGCTGGATGAGCTAGTTTGTTTTATACAGAGATTTTCAAAATCAATTTATTTATTTTTATTTATTTTAAACACTTAATCAACCTTAAAAATAGAACCAGTTTTGTAGATGCATATCGAAATGTAAAAGTAATTCATAATATAACAACAGGATTTTTCTATTTCCAATGAAGATGGAATATAGCATGGTATAGCCTAATTTCAGTTCTTGTGGTTTAAATTGTAGGATTTGATACACAGTTTTGAAAATCAAATCATTACCATAATTAAAATAGTTATTTTTCCTGCCCTCAAACCTTTTTGTCCTTTTATTTTTTTGCACCTAAAACTCTTCTGCCCCTCAAAATCTGGCACACTGGGCAAATGCCAGTTGGCCCATTTACAAATTGAGGCTTGCTTATTCATTACAATTAATATTGTACAGTACACTCATAGATCAACCAGACTCCCCTGCAGCACCATCAAACCAGGCAAGGACCCATGCATCCTCTGCCAGAGTTATGTGTAAACAACTGGCAAGTCATGGGTTTGGAACACTAGCTAATGTACTAACTTACATTAGGGTTACCTGCATCGCTACAAATGTTAAAATTCAACCTTCAGTGTAAACACATTCCTCCAAAAACAATTCTGGTTTGCTTGCAAAAGTTCATGTTGACTGATTGTATTTCTCTCGTGTTGTCTTCCTTTAATTCTTGTAATGTGTGCAAATTTGATGGTTACACTTTATTCTTTAAATAAAAATTGCATGGAGATAGATCGGGGAAATGGTGGCCACAAACCTCAACTAATTATTCTGTCACCATACACACTTCACAATTCGTGCACAGAATTTGCAGCACTGTGCACTTTAGTTGAAACCAGTTACACAATCTTTCATTTCTTGTTAGTTGTGGAAGAAAAGTATTTAAAATAGAATTTACATAAACATGTGAATCAACTACTCTGTAGTAAAATATGGGACCATAATTCTGCATGTACTTGTTGCACATCAAACCCCAAATTTTGCAGTGTGGTGAACTTCATGAATAATATGGGGATTTTTGGTAAAGCAGAATTGTTTTCGGAGATATAGAGAATGTCTCTGCATTGAAGGTCATTAATATCAACATCTTCAGAGATGCAGTTAAGCCTGATGTAAGTACAGTAATTAGCTAAATCAAGGAAAATTGAGGCCATTAAAAGTGAAACAACAGAATCTAAAATAAGAACAAATAGAAACTAAAAGCTTTACTTATCTTAATAGTATTGCAAGTTCTTCAATAACTTGCAATATTACTAAGATAAGTGAAGCTTTTAGTTTCTAATTTGTTCTTATTTTAGATACAGTGGTTACTGTTCCACACCATGACTTGCCGGTCATTTACATGTAACTGTAATGGTGGACGTGTGGGTCATTGCCCAGTTTGGTACCGCTGTGGGACAGTCTGGCCAATCTACAAATGCACTGTATAAATGAAAATGATCATATCTGACTTCATGCTGATTTTGAAAAAATTTAGTAAGAAACTGGGTACAAAAACTGATCTAAGTACCGAAACTATACTCAGAACAGGTATTTTTGGGAATAATAGTCATGATATGTTTTATATGCAGCTTATTTTTGCCAACATTCAAGAATTAGGGTGAAATTATAGACGTTTCATTTTGTAGAAAATTACACATTCTGTCATCATCATCACGGTTGAACCTCTTTGACTGCAGTTGAAGTTATCAACTTAACTTTATTACATTTGGTTCAGTAAATATTTATTTCAGGGTGGCGCCATGGCCGAATGGTTAGAGTGTTCACCTACCACCTAGGCAGCTTGGGTGTGATCCCAGGGACCCACATGTGATATTCATGGTGGACAAAATGGCATCAGGGCGGGTTTTCTCCAGGTTTTCGGGTTTCCCCCACCATTCATTCCACTAATTGCTCCATGATCACCTTTCCAATCACCCATTTCGCGTGCATTTCATATCATCCCCTTCCTCACTATCATACCTGGTGCTTGGCTGATCATCTGCTTCCAAGTCTTTACTCTGTCCGTCCCTAGGTTTATGTGATCCCCAACTGGCATCAGACCCTAGGCACTGGCTTGTAAATCCTAGGGACTGTAAGTTCTACATAAGGGGAGGGTAATCAGGTAAAGAAAACAAAAATATTTATTTCAAACAATATACGCATAATGGTTTATAACTATTTAAAGCAAATTTTACTATTGACCTATTACATCATACCTTTGTACAGTAGACTCCTGATAGCTCAACGTCCCATGTAACTCAACAACCTTTTTTATTTTTTTTATTTTTTAGCGTTAAACCTGACTAATACCATATTTTATTGCATAATTCCCCCCCTTTTTTTCTCGAAAAATTTGCTTGAAAACACTGGGGTGGGAATTATGCGAGTGGTGTTTTTAGGAATTCAGAAAGAAAGGGAAACCATGTACCATTATGCAAAAGTTATATAGGTATACAGTAATTTGTGAATGAACTGGATACATACCATGGTTTCAGTGGGCCTACAATGTATTGTTTCATTGTTTCTTTTCTCTGACTACTCTGCGGTCTCACTTTCGTCACTATCATCACTATTTTCATTTATATCTGACTCAGATAACACATCTTCATGTTCACTATTCCACAACATGTCGCCAGAACCATTAATGGCACAAGAAATACCAGTTTTTTTTAAACTCTTCGTAACAATATGACGACTTGTAACAAACTGGCTTAGAAACACTTCTGCAACTTCTCATTTCAATTTTGTGATATGTTGTGACAATGGCAATACGAGTATATTTGTGACAACCAGTGCATCCATTGTTGTGCGTGACAAGCACCGCTGCATCAATTGTTGTCCATTATTAAGTAACTTGAAGGCTGCTCCAATAAGAACGAACCAGGAGAGGGAATTATGCGATGTTTAATAGGTAAACAATTTTTAGTGATGAAAAATCATAGGGGAGGGAAATATGCGAGGAGGGGCCTTATGCGATAAAATATGGTAATTTCTATTATTTACTATATGATATGAATAGTGTAGATAAATTTTAATTAGTGCACCTATACAACCTACCACATTCTTGCTGTGACAAAAGGGCTGACCACGTATTGACCTTCAACATCTAGTCAGAACATAAGCAGACCATTGTCATGAAACCAAAAACTTGCCACTAATAATGTGAATACATAGCACAGACATTTGTTAGGAAGGTTTTAAAGATTATTGCTTTAGCCAGCACATAGGTATTCTTTTTAAGATGACGAATTGTGCAGTGGTTTATAATCGAGTTCACTTTTGTACTTATAAGACCATAGGGGTTTTGGACTTCTGTGTATTAAATAAACCTTGTGGACAAACCTATGGATAGCACAAAATGAGGACCTCAAAACGGGTAGTCAGCCAAGCACCAGGTATGATAGTGAGGAAGAGGATAATATGAAATACAGGCGAAGTCGAATGGATAGTTAATGATGGAGCATTTGTGGGAATGAGCGGTGGGGAAAACTGGAGAACCCAGAGAAAACCCATTCAGATGCCACTTCGTCCACCATGAATACCACATATCCCTGGAATGAAACCTGGGCTGCGTGGGTAAAATGCATTGCACAGGTTTTACACTATTACTCTAGGCTCTCCTTGTAGATCCGTGGACTTTTAATGCTGTTTTCCTAAATGTAAAATTTGTATGCAAGACAGAACTCTTTGAATCTGCTAGTTTAACTGGGGAGTATTCTATAAATAGAAATGCTGTTTCATTTTGACCAAATTTGAATGCATTTATATGTATTTTTTAAAGTGGAATATTTAGATAATCTAAAGAGCAAATACAGCAATTATTATTCATCATGATTCTCCCTTCAGCTCCAACAGTGTAATATATTATAGTTGCCAAGCACTGGTAATTGAATAACTTAGAATTTTCAGCATGTGCATGGACACATTTCAAATCTATGCTCCTTCTTGCTACCCCTAAAATTCTCTCTCTGTCTCCCTCTGCACCAGCATTGCTCTAGACAGAGAGAAATTATATATTTTAGAAATTTGCTTTGAATGATTGAACATTTCTTTAGACATTTGCATTATCCTGAATGCAGCCCACTGGTAGGCCCAAAACAGGTTTGCCATAAGGAAGACCATACCTATGAGCAGGCATCAGCAAACATGTACTCAATGAGGCCTCGACGTGTCAGGGGCAGTGCTTACTCTGCCTCCCCCTCCCTCCCTCACAGCCTTAACTGGCACTGCATACACATTGATCACGGGCGAACTGTCCTCTCGTATTTACCTGCACTTCTAAACATGTCTGACAAAGTGTAATTTAATACTAAGACTTAAAGATAAATTTCTGTGCTTTAGAGCGCATGTAATTATTCCTGGTCTATTAAATTTGATATCTAGAATAGCACTTTGATTACTTCTTCTCTCATCATGTAATGAACGTAAGGTGTTTGTTGTGCTCTAAAGTTCTAAAAGGCACTCATCAATGGAACATCAAGCGGCATTATGATACATGTCATAAGATCACCATACAATTATAGACAAGCATGTATTCATAAATTTATACCACGATTTAAAGTAGCATAACACTGACGTAATGTCTTTCATTCATTTTATTTATTTTTTTTTTTTTTAAATCTAGATCGGATGAACCAACTTCAACAACTCAAAGAGCAATATTCAGATAATACACCTAATATTAATTCAAATATTACAACTGATAAACAACTTCACGCCAGCTATGCTGTTGCTTTGGAGATTGCTCAGTCACTGAGGTGTTTTAGTGATGGAGATTTCATAAGAAATGTGAGAGTAAAGTTGCCAACATAATTTTCCCTGAACAATATGATATTTTTAGTAATATTGCATTATGACCACGAACCATACAGAGAAGGATATATAAAATAGGAGAAATAGCCGAAAAAAGACTACCAACCGAGGTCCATGAATTTATAGCCATTTCTCTTGCGTTGGATGAAAGCACTAACAACGTTGACAGAGCACAATTGGTAATTTTCACTCGTGGAGTTACTAACAACCGCTCGATACAAGAATATATGCTTGAAGTCATTCCACTTAGGGAACATACAACAGGGACAGAATTATCTCAAGCATTTAAGAAATATGTAGAAGGAAAGAAACTGAATCCAAAAAAAATCTTGTATTGCGATTAACAGATTATCATTTGCGTGCTATACTGAGAGTGGCTACTTATGGTATATCACTAGATTTTCATGGTACATTGCAAATAGAAGTGAATTGAAAGATATTGCTCAAATATCTAGGCCTACCTAAAGTATCGTAGACCAAAATAGCTGGATTCAAGTATGTGCACTATTCCTTATTGTACTCTGTAGCGAGCGAGTCCAGCACTGACACTGAAGGAAGGTCAATGCCATCCCCTGTTCTACATTACGTCATGTGTATTGCGGGTTGCATGTTGAGACGTCATACTCACCCCTCATTGAGTACATGTTTGCCGATGCCTGCCTATGAGGAAAGGCAGGAGTGTTATTAAAATTGTATGCCTCTGCTACAAAGCTGAAAGTTATGCTATGTACTTATCTTACTTCTTGGTTTCTTGATTCCCCTTTAAAAGAAATGCAATACATTTTATCTATACTTATTAAATCCAGCAAACGTAAATTTCACTTTATCATTATATATGTATATGAACAGCAATGAAGGACTATAGTACTAATAAAACATTAAGTACATAACCTCACATTTTGTAGCACATGCATTTAAATTGCATGAATCTTTTCAGTTGAGCTATATTGATGGTACAATGACAACTTTGTCCTTAGATTCAATGCTTTTTTCTTTAAGTACAAAGAGTAAAACTCATGCAAACTATAGTGGTATATCTGTAACAACATTTTGCTAAAAATGCTGTAAGATGGGGAGGGAATTGAACTTAATTTTATTCCATTGCTAATACCCAAAATTACTTCATGACTCTCTTTTGATTTTATTCTTTTTTATGCATTTTAATGGTGAATTCTGCATGAATGCAATGAATATACTGCATGCATTATTAAATAATGAAATGACTAACACTAATCAGTAATTAAAATGGCACTACTTAAATGGCAGAGGAACCAAATATAACCCACAAACTACAAGAGAAAACCATGAATCCTGTTCCAAAGAAGCATTTACTAGGTGAATAGCGGATGGCATGCTTTTGCAGGGATTGCTTATTAATTCTTCTAACAGCCTAAGCTAAATTAATCTCATCACATGTGCTATCATGATGTCATTACTGCAACCAGTGAGATATGGAGAAATGCATGCACTATGTATTAGTACATTCAAGGTGCAAACCATGTCTGTTGACTGCATTTCCCTTAATTTTGCTGTTGAACAATCACAGTATGGATGATACTGAAAGTGATATCATGTTAAGCATATTCAACAACCCTTTTCAATCACATTCAATCAGTGACAGGTTAAGAGTTAAAAAAGAGACCTGCTCCCAATTTGAAAAACTTAGAGAACAAAGCGAAACATTTCACATATACAGGTACATTTAATTCTGAATATCATAGAAAGATAGTTATGTTATGCAGCTCTGAATCTTAGTGTACAGATCTTCTGCTGGCCATGTTTTTAGTTCAGGAATTATAAAATCTCCTTGGAATAGTAAAGTTTGAGTTATTTGCACATAATATAAATATATATATATTTCTGTTTCAGGTTGCACAGCTTTGCAAAATTTTCAGGATATGCCACTGATGCATTTTATACTTTTTAATTTAATTCATGACCATTATTGTAGTGCAGTTTTGACTCATGTGCAAATGCTGCTGTGAAAATAATACATTTCTGTGTGATAAGCTGAGAGAGACAGCTTAGTGACACTGCGGTTATTTTAATTTGTAACACTAGTACTAATGTGTTTCAATTTATAATCTACTATGTGCTGCTTTATCATCAAAACTGAAAAAAAGAAAAGAAAAAATTAATAAATAGAAAGAAGCTATTCATATTCTGTAGTTCAGTTATGTACAGGATAATTCCTCCTTCAATTCCTGCTGAGTCTTCTAGCAATGCAGCCATCACAAGCTTACAGACTGTACGCATTTTGAACAGTTGAAATATTGAAGAAATAGATCTTCTGGAATATGTCTTAGAAACTGTAGGCAGTTATATTTCTGTAGCTATAACTTTTAATTATACTTGAGGGAGGATTGAGAAGTCCAGCAAGTTTCAAGGAAATAGCAGGACATTTTCTTATCCCATTAGCACCAAAGTTATTTTGTTTTTCTTTTACTTTCTCTACTACGTGTAGTAGGGGAAGTATTGTATTCCACCCAAAATTCGATGTCGAGATTTCACCACAAATATGTTTTGAGACCCCCTGAATCCAAAAAAGGAATTTTTAGAAAAAGGTCCATTTGTGTGTGTGTCAGTCTGTGGACAACATAACTCAAAAACGAATAGCCGGTTGAAAACCAAAGTTGGTATTTAAGTTTAATGTCTTTCAAGGATGTGACACAAAGATTTTGAAGAAAATAGTCCCACCCTAAACTACCCTTTACATGGAAAATTTGTATTTTCTTGAAAATGGATCTAACAATTTTGATCAAAATGTCATATGTTTGAGATATTTTTATGACAAATGAGAAAGTAAAAATATGTAATTACATAGAAGCCCCAGCTCTAATTATTACTTAAATGTGGAATACAATTATTTTCTTCTGTTAGCTGCTTAAAATCATTACCATTGAGTATCCAAAAAAATGCATTATCTGAAGTGGCACTGCAGCCTTAAGCAGGGTTCAACCGTACTTGTAAAATGTGTATTGAAATTTTGCTGTGTTGGCCTCATACCATTCAGCTTGGTTATTATTTTTTTCTTTCATTCCAGGTTCAAGAAAAAGATACAAAAAGCAAAGTGAGAAAAGCAACAAAGAAAAAAACGTAACTTTTGCTGTTTGAATGCATTGGGAATAAACATGAGTGATGATGGAAGAACTTGAAAATTCCATTAAGTCAAGTGCAATTGTAGAGAAGACGCTGCAGCAGGAGAGGAATGCTTAGCATCAATAGGTCAAAGTCTGCTTCAATTTCACAGTGCATTGTTATTTTGCACTTATATGTTTCAAGCTTCAGTGTATTGGAAGCTTCTCATAACATAATTTTTATTTTGAATTTCTCCTTCATAACATTTGAACTTCCATGTTCTGAATTACACTGTCGTGCAACGTAATTACAATAGACAAATATACTACAAAAAATTATATAATTCCTTAAATCCTCTCAATCAGAGGATCTGCATCTGTGATAGAAGTCAAACTGTTTAGCCAATTTTATCTGCATATTGCCTTACTACAAAATGACACTTTGTAAAAGGTGACATTTCATGCATATAACAGAATATACAATAATTTTGTTATAGTAGTATCCTGTTTTGCTTTAAATGCACCATTAGTTATATATTCATTTTGTGTATATATTAGGTGGTGCTTAAAGCTGTACTAGAACAGATGATGTTGAGAACAACTGGTGGTGCTTAAAGAATGAAAAGATAACTCGTGTATTCTTCTGGCTTTCTACCAGTGAAATCTATTAGCAGGTTGAAACTTAACATATCAAAACAAAAACTATAAAATTTAGTTTTTCACATGTATGTTACTGAAGTTGTAATGTAGATCAAGGGCTTTTTTCTTAACCCTAGATTACTAAACTAAGCTATAAAGAATGCTATTACTAACATATTCAGAAAGACTATGCATTTATTGTGGTTATGTTTGTCATAGTCAGAGACTATGCATTTATTGAGGTTATGTTTGTCATAGTCAGAGAGACTATGCATTTATTGAGGTTATGTTTGTCAAATTTTGGTGAAATATCTACCATGTCTACATATAAAATATAGGTATTTGTATAGTTCCTTTTCACACAACTCTACACAGTTCATACCTCCTGAATTATTTTTCTTTAGTATAATGGCAATAGGGAAAAACACCTGCTCATGAGTATATGATTTGAGTAAATTATACAGGATAAGTGATGTAAAGCTACTGTTGCAAATATTTCTGAAACAAATTGTAATACCAAATACCAATTTTCATAGGCATGGGGAGGGGCTCATTAAAATAAATAATACCACCCATTAAGAAATGTAAATATTGATGACTCAAAATTAAATGGTGGGTGGCAGGAGGAGCTGGTCAACACAAAATCCAATCAGAGGTTTGCTGGGCTTGCTAAACTGTATGGTTAAACTGCTGTGAAATCACGCTGTAAAGCCTGTGATATAAATATCACTTGCACCCACATAACTTATTTGCACAACAGGTGGCCAGTTAGTGTCTATCATAACTATGATTTTCAACATAAACTTAGATTTTTTGTAATGTTGTTGTTAGCTAATGCTGGATTTCTGACAATGAAGTCATTAATCCTCTTGCTCTCCAATATTTTTTGATATTGAAGAGAGCAATAGCAGTAATAGTAACCTTTATTATTTTTGACACAATTGACAACATAGAAAATAACATTAAGATCAGCATTTATTGCACCATAATAGGTTAATTATATCCTGAGAAGTTCTAATGTGAAATTCACACTTGAGGTGTAACATGAGAAGTAAACCTTATGTATTTTTTCCCTGCTTTTCCTTTGTGTGAGTGGAAACCCTGTGTTGTTTCCAGCTCAATTGATAATGTGAAAATAATATTAAGAATAGTTTTTATCACATTATACATCAATCACCTTGCAATTGCCGCAATGTTAAGTTCATACTTGAGATTCAACAGTATTGTTGAATCTCGGAACATGCAGCTGAAGTACATTTCACTGTATCTCAAGCATTAACTTCATATTAAAATTCCTCAAAATGTAATTGACATGTTGCAATGCAACAGATGCCTCTTTTAATGTAATTTTTCATGTTATCAAATTGCATAAAAATAATTAAAAAAAACATGTTTATGTTGAAAATTACATTTGTTCATGTTTTGAATGGCTTATGCTAGAGTGTAGTCATAAAAATAAAATTACCAGGGTGCTTCTTTTACAAATAGTGTATTCATGTATTGTTATTGTAATTATCATCATCATTATTATTATTATTAATTACTACTACTGCATTATAAATATTAAATAATTATTGTTAGAATAATTGGGCAGTGCCATGGCTGAGTGGCTGGACTTCGCCTATCACCTAGGCAGCCTGGGTTTGATCATATGAACCCACATGTGGTATTCATGGTGGACTAAGCAGCGTGGATGGGTTTTCTCTGGGTTTTCCAGTTTTCCCCACCACTCATTCCACAAAATGCTCCATCTTCACCTATCCATTCTTTGATTTCACCTGCATTTCACATTATCCTCTTCCTCACTATCATACCTGGTGCTTAGCTGACCACCCACTTTGAAATCCTCACTCTGTCCTGTTCATAGGTTTGTCTGCTCACTGACAGGCATCTTATCCTAGGCACTGGCTTGTATTTCCTAGGGGTTGTAATTCCTTCATACGGGAAGGGTAATTAGATGAAGAAGTTAAAAGATTTTTGCATACATACAACTCCTGATTGATCAGCTTTAGCCCTAGCCTTGTAGCTTTTGTGTAACAGGACTGTGAAAGTATAAATTAATTAAGTAGAAAATATTTTCTACTTAGTATAGTTTTCTATGCCTCACTTCTGCTAAACGTGAGCTGGGCATTAAGTTTCTAGTAATGCCATTATTTTTTAAAATAAAAATAAAAGGGTAAAGGGTATTGTCCTGGTGAGCCCTGACACCACAACACTCTTGGGCCTGGAGGTAGAGTACGAGGATTCCATACTGAGCCTATAGTCAGGCTATATGTCAGACCCCAGGAGAGAGGGAGGAGATGGGAGTGCCTAGCAGATGTACTGGAACCACATCAAGGGGCACAAACCAATGTGACCTCCCTAACATGTGCTGAAGGTTCATCTTGGCACAGGCTTCTTGCAGTCAACAATCTTACAGATTTCAACATAGACCCCACTCTGCAGGGACAAGCTACCACAACACCACCCGTATACTGAGCACAGCACTTACAGAGAGCAAATTCCAGCATACTGTAGTACCACATTCACTTCTTTACTGACACTCCTGGCCCGGAAAGACAAGATTGAAATGAACGTGAAAATGAAATGGAGGAAGTCACTGAAAGAAAAGTAATGAACCCAGAACCCCTGGACCTATTCATCCATTTTAACGAGTCCCCCACCTTCAAGTTGCTTTCAATTTCTATCTTTGTTTCAGAGATATACACAGTGGAAGTATTAGGTGACTCACCCAGTATGCATCTTACATTTTAAATTGTTGAAACTGTTCATATTTGAGTGCGAAAGTAAGCGCTTCCAAAATATTCATTTAGTAACTACTGAACATGAAATGCTTACTTTAATAACAAACTTCTGTCTTCCAGGCATTGAGACAGGTATTCTGAAGAGCTTAACTAAAGGAATGACTATTTAAGAAATGTATTTATAGTTGTATGAAAAGGCATTAAAGTGCATAGGCATGGAAATTTGTGAACTGTGCAATTTTTACATCTAATATAGAGTATGAGATGACTAATTAGTAATCTAGGGTTAACACTCCAATCTAGTAGTGTGTAACAATTGCTGTTTCATGCAAAAAACTTAAATCTGGGCAAAAAGATGCAGATCTTGATCTATGTAAGAAAAGTTTGGTTAAGGTTCAAACTATTGCAAGAACATATACATTCTAAGAGGCAGTCCAGATGATCTTGACATAAAATTTACTAATTTTTGGGTTCACTTTTAATGTCAGTGTATTAAATATAGTTTTATATGAACTTTACATCAATGTGATGAATCTTACAAAGTTCAAAAGTGCTGAATGAACTTTAATCAGTTTAATAGACAAATTGTAGAACAGAACTGTATTCTTCAATTAGTAAAGTGTTATACAGCCAGTGCAAACCATATTGGAGTAATATAATCATTCAGAAAATGTGACAAAATAAGCCCACCATATCACCAAATGCTTTATATTATATTATTTAAGCATTTCTTAAGCTACATATGATTTATAGAGACTGTTAGTTTGTAATTGGTTCCTTTTTTAATAGAACTTGTTCCTAATTTTATAAATCGCTCGTTGGGTGAATGTATGACTACTGTCACAGAATTTAATTTTTATTTAAATAAGAAGATGTATATTATAAGAACACAATAAGGTACTTTTGTGACCTAGAAGTCCTTTTTTAAAGAGTCCTGCTAAGACATTTTTAATACATTTTTGTCAAATGTAAATGCATGTAATACTATTATTAGTATGGTAACAAAAATGGAATACTGATATTCTGAGGAATATTTCAGTATGTCGTCTTTTAATATCAGCAGAATATTGCATTAGTAGGTGTGTACTACCATTTGTCAATATTTCTGCTTAGGGAAGTTTTAAGTAATAATTTATTACTTCCAAGGGGAAGGTACTTCAGTGTCCGTATGTATTATGTAAACATTGATTTCATATGTTAATCTTGTTGTTTTTATTAACATTCCTTACACAGGATAATGTTAAAACTTATTTTTTGAGTAATGCTTGAAATTGTGACAGTTAATTTTATTAAAGTTGAACTCATTTGTTAGAGTGAGTACATTAAACATTTCAAGACCACAAATTCCAGGCTTGCTTTTCATTATACTCTTTCTGTGACTTACAAGGCAGTTTTATTTCTATCGCTGTAAGTCCATTGGAAGAGTTTCTGAAATATCCAATCCTTTTCTCTTTTGTCTGTACAGTAGAACCCCAATAACTTGGCTCTGGATAACTCAACTTTAGAGAGAGGAGCACACTTGATTTACTGGCATGTAAATAGACTCCTGCAGGATGAAATTCTGGCACACTTGGTGTACCGACATGATCCTGACAGAATCCTTAACAAACAAAATACACTGCTCAAAAGACAAGATTTTGTTTGAATATTGTTTTCTTGGATAACTAACCTTTATTTAACAATAGCACAAATCATTTTAAACCAAAAAGGGTAAGTTGATTAATAACACTACACAACACTTATTAACAGTTGAGAAAATCAGCAATTGCCACTCACTTCTGAACAAAAAACCACAACATAAAGCCAGAACCGAAACTCCTCAAACACATAACAAGAAAACGAGCTGTCCAGGTGGGAACAAATCTTCATTTTAAAAAATAAAAGCAGAGTATTCAATTTCAACATCCCTGAGAAGGATATCTTCAGCAAGTTCCGTGAACCACCATCAGAGGAAACATCACTATCCACACCAGTGAGAACCAGGCGATGTCTGGTTGATAATGGAGGAAAGTCAGCCTCCAAAACATGTTCCAGTAAACTATAAGCAAGTGTTGTGTAGTGTTATTAATCGACTTACCTTTCTGGTTTAAACTGAATAATACAACACTGTTTTCAAACTTCCAAGAAAGAAGATAACATAAATCATATTTACTTCTCATAACAAACTTGGCTACTCAAAGTAGAAATTAAGCAGAGTGTAGAAAACAACAATGAACAATCCTTCAACTAAATAAACAAAACAGTAAAAGAAGTCATTTTAGTATCTTGTATGGCCCCCATAGGCATGTATTATTGCTGCACACCTTTGAGGCATGTTTCTGATCAACCTTTGCACATCTCTTTTTGGGATGCTGTCCCATTCTAGAGTGAGGACATCTGCAAGCTCTTGAAGAGTCTGAGAAGCTATAGGACATTGCATTCTAGCATATCCCACAAATGCCCAATGGGATTGAGATCTGCACTCCTAGCAGGCCAGTTCATTGTCTGTATCTGGAGATCCTGTAAGGTGGCCATAGTAGCACCAGCTGTATGGATTCTAGCATAGTCTTGCTGCAATACAAACTCAGGCCCCATCCCAACTGCATTGGCATAATATGATCCAGTGCAATATCAGCTATGTACCTGGCAGCATTTTGTCGCCCTCTGACTAGCGCAAGATCAGTTTTACCATTGATACTGACGCCATCCCACACCATGACTGATCCAGCACCAAATCTGTCAATTTCTTGGACTGTAGCTTCAGCATAACACTCACCACAATAACGATACACACCAGACATCTGTCACACTGTGTTAAATGAAAGCGAGATTCATCTGTGAACAGCACATTGTGCCACTGGCAAAGCTGCCAGTTCCTATGTTGTTGAGCAAACCTCAATCGATCTACCTTGTGATGACTTTCCAATTGAGGGACCTTATGAGATCTTTGTGGTCTTAATCCCACCTCTCGAAGCAATAACTCCAGTTGCCAACCTCAGGTTATTTAGCAGTTGCAGTACCTTGCTGAAGAGCACAATTGACCCCATATCTACTATCTCTAGCAGACGTTTCACATTTTGGACTCTGGCCTGGTCTTCTGGTATAAGTTTCAGTTTCAATAAATCTTTCCCAGAGCCTTCCAACAACAGATGAAACTACGTTAATCTCTCTAGCCACTGCGAGAACTGTCCAGCCTTCCCATATCTATGTGCCCACTTGAACAACTTCAGCTTTGGATAGGTACCTCATCTTAAACTTATTGAATGAAAGGATTGTAGAAAGATGCAATACTCTGTTAATGATACAAAAAAGACACCAACAATATGTGAATCATTACATTCTATACATAACCCACTTCAGTTTTCAATATAATGCAATGTATTGTAATATTGTCAGCAGGCCATGGCTTTAAAAGTTGTTGTGTTGGATTGCATATCTTAACTAAATATGTCTGAATAAATAATATGTAATATGTACATCTTCATTACAAACTAGAAAAATACTAAACTCTAACAAAATCTTGTCACTAATTATTTTGAACAGTGTATTTATTTCCAACTTTCACTGCTTGGATTGCAATATTAGCTAATAAAAATGTGAGAAACACATACACAAAATACACTCCAGTAGGATCTCTAAAGCCATGCCTAATTACCATCCTGGAGGGTAACGACCTCTCTCCTCCCTAACAAGGATAGGGAAATTCAATTTTGAGTCCATAACAGTTCCTTAATCTAAAACTTGAGGAGGAGGAGAAGAAGAAGAAGAAGAGAAGGTGGAAGAAGAAGTATAGTTTTCAGTCTTCTCCTTAAAAGTTTTTCTGAGTTAAATTTAACCCTCACTGCCTTAATATAATTAAAAATGAGGCAAACTATAAGTAGTCTTGCCAAGTGGTTAAAGGCAACAATTTAAAAGATAGAATTCTGACACCTGTGTCAGTATTTTTGCTCTATTAAATTCTGCTCAAATGCAGTAATAAGGATAAAAATGAAAATGACAGGCTGTTTACAGTATGGCTGAATGGTCAAAGGCAATGGCTGGCTAGAAAAAGTAGCTAATGCAAATAAAAGCCATTGTATATTCAGACTGGAATAGACAGAGTCACACTACAGAGCAGGAAACACAGACTCGAGTCTCAACTGCAGCCTTAAATATTTTTATGTATTAACTATAACCTTCAATGTATTAATATAAGTAAAAGTCAGTCTAGGTTGTTAGTGTTGTTAGTGGCAGTACAGCCAAATGGATAAAGGCAATGGCTTGCCAGGAGAGGTTCCAAGTTTAAATCTTGTTTCCTGTGTTAACCTTTATTCCCTCCTTGATGTCTTCTTCCAATGTATTATAATAATAGAAATGAAATTAAATGTTAGCTACAGTACAGCCGAGTGATTTAAAGAACCCGGTAAGTTTATCACTTGACTTCAGCACATTTTCTCCTTTTCCTTGCATACTCTCATTCAAGTAATTTAAATGGCAAAAAATGTCAGCCAAGTAGGCTACCTTTGCACACCACTTCTCGCCATTTAACTGAGCTGCAACATCTCGCTTTTCAGCACTAAACATATTTAATAACTCTTTTATCAATTTAAAAAAGCTTTCCAGGACTATAACTTCTGACAACCAGCGAATCTCAGTATACAGAACCAAAGTATCATATTGAGATCCCGCTGCATGGCACATTTAAGCAGTCTTGTCTTAAGTGCCCAAGACTCTGTGAAATTTACATGTTAATGACTTAATCTAAAACAGTTTTAAGTTCTGTTGGAATAGTCTTTGCCAACACAGCCTCATGATGTGTGAAGCAATGTGTTGAACCTAAGCTCGAGGAATCTTGTTTCAGTCTTGCAACAAATTCCTTGAATCTTCCAGTCATTGCTGGCACACCATCTGTGGAAGCAGAAAGAAAACTTTTCCAGGAGAGCCCATTTTGTTCCAAGATGCTGGATATAGAATTATATTTGAACCAGGTGACATTGAGGCCAGTTCAGTACATGAAAGGAATTGTTCAATAATTGAATCCTCATCAACAAATCTTATGTAACTCAGTAGCTGACATGTCTTGCTTATATCAGTTGACTCGTCGATCTACACTGAAAATACACCACTGTCACTTAGCTTTTGTTGGATGTTACACTGGATATCTGAAGACATGTCATCAATTCACCAGGAAATTTTTAGTATCATTTGACAATAGAGCCAAAGCTATTTCCTTCTCTGCGACATCAATCTTACTATTTCCTTGCATGCAGGAAAAATTCCATCCTCTTCAGTAGTATGGGGTTGCATTTTTCTCCCCTATTGCTTCTGCAACTTCATAACTGGCTACTTGTACTTTTCAGAAATAGTTACTCTCTGTACCGTGGTTTTGGCTTGCTTTTCTGCTGATGACAACTATCAGCTAAAAATAGTTCTTTCCAGATAATTGATCATGTATGCTATTCATGTCTTTTCAATTTACTAGGGACCATGGATTTTTTACTTAATTTCTCAGCAAACTACACATTCTGATAATAGACAGTTTTCACTTCCACTGAATGCAAATCCAGTGAATAATTCTCTTAGCACTTACGAAATGTTCCAGTAAGCTGAACTGCTTCCACGAAACTTACATTTTGAATCGGTTCGTTGCTGTTATTTGTTTCTGTCACCGAGTCATTTTTAACCTTTTCTCCCTTTAACCAAAGCTTATCCATACTGGAAAATTAAGACATCAATCGGACAACTCATACACGTGTGAAACTAAACATCAATTGCCAAATATGCCACAACACGGATTGCCTTAGGACTGCGAGTCTGGAAACAACTGACTGGTGAAGGCAAGTTGTACGCGCGCGCTAGCAAAAGGAAGCTCTCGTATTGTTGTGACTAGTACTTTAGCCCCCACTCACTGTTGCCAATTCGTATGTTTGTGTGCCCCGGGATCTTGCTACATTGGATGCTGTATAGTGAACAGCAAACGTTAAGAAGCACTGCTCTAGAGTCTAGCTAGTAGACTTCTATCACTCTCCTTTCCCTGAGTTTACAAGCTGAAGTTTGAGTGGTAGCCACATTATACTGCTAAGGACCTCTCACGGGGAGAGATCCGAAGAGATGGTGGATGTTCAGAGGTGAAGAGGCACTCGAGAGAGGCTCAGGGAGTATTTGGCAGCCATGTAGGGTGAATAAACAATGCTAACCCTGAGTCGGTGGACTAGTCATTTTATTAGAGCCAGCGGGTTCGGTTGGCCGAAGACCTGGGCCAGAGTCTTAAAACACAGACTACCATGGTCAAAGGCAGACGGTTTGGCGACGATTCAGACCACCAACGGGCGTCGTAATTAGACTGTATCGAGACGCAACAGATGGCCTGGAGAGATCAGATGTCACAGACAAGAGGGGTGTAAATCGCCCGGGTTAATAAAGCCCCTGTCTACAAAGCATTCTGATGTTATGAATACTTGACCTGAATTTGCTTTCGTCACTTTACTATCACTGATGGAACCCTACTGTGGTGTTTGCAACTGGGTATGGCCGTTACAATACTATATCGCAACACGTGCCTTCATTCTACCAGCTTTCTAATTTAACCCAGCAATGCTGTTCTTCCATTTCCCTAATATGAGTGAACTGTCACAAGTTACTTCTTGTGTTGATGCTACTGTAACAAATGACAATGACCAAGCACGTTTTCTTGGTAACTTCGCAGGCTACGCTTGGGAAATCCACTCGTTTCACTCAGAGCTTTCATGTAGTTCTATAAACAGATTGAAGCCGGCCGGGGTTCTGAGTGTACTAGTAAACGGGTTGGGAAAACTAAAGTGATGCTGGGTTCTACTGATGTGTTCTTCCCTCTTTTGCTCGCCAGCATGAGCGATATCGACTCAGGATGCAGGAAATTGTCTGTGGCTACAGTGAATGAAACATCGGCCGTAAGTACTTATTTTATTGCCCAGTTATTTCACACATTATGGAACGCGCGCCACCACTCAGTTTGTCATTCAAGGCATTGACTCGATGGTCACAAAGTTACGTTATTATATATTGAGTAGAAGCATCGCCGAATTCACCCACTTGAAACTTCTAAGTCTTGTCATGTTGGATCCCATTCGCTATTACTTTGAATCCCGGTCCTTTTATTCAGCACAGGAATTTCGAAACAATGTGAATACAGTGGAATTTCTATACCTATATCCATCAGCCATTCTTTATCTATATTAAGGTTAGAGTGCGATCTCTTACAGAGTGAGCCTGTTGTATGGTTTATAAACGTAGAAAGAAACCGTTATGCATTTGTTTCGTGGAATTAATCATACCAAATGCCCAACTGTCGTTTACTGTAAGATGGTGGGAATCAAATGGACAATAATGGTTTGTATGTTTAGGTAGCTACACCGAAACAGCCGCTTATTCAAGCTGGCGTTTATAATGTCGGATGCGAGTACAACCACAGTGACACTATACTGGCTACCAGTGTTATGGTTTCTGGTTCTTATTAGTTCATGGCGTGCTAAAGAATTACAACAGAGGAACGGCGGTTAAGGGCAACGCACACAAGCTAAGTGATGTGAATGTTATACAGAAATACTCCATCTGTGTCCTGGACAGAAACTGGAGAAAAAAATCTGATGTGTTGCACTCACATGACTTTCTCTACTCTTGTACTAACCATTCTTACAAAATCTTATTCGTCTATCTCCTTCGTGTTAGTTGAAATAAAAATTTGTACAAATTATCTTATTGCTTATTTCCTTGTAGGTGCAAGGAAAGATATTAATCTTAAATACCAACTTTGGTGTTTAACCGACTTTTCGTTTTTGAGTTATGCTGTCCACATTCAGACACGCACGCACGCACACACACAAACACACACACACACGGACCTTTTGCTAAAAATGCTCTATTTTGGATTTAGGGGCCTCAAAACATATTTCCTCTGAAATCTCGACATCGAATATTTGGGTGGAATACAATACTTCCTCTACTTGCTATACGTAGTAGAGAAAGTAATATGATTAAATTATTTTGGCATTATAACTCTTTACATTCTAAGGTTAAGGAAATGCTTGTATACTCACAAATTCAGAGACAGCGAACTGTTGCGAACTTCTAAAGCTTATAAACAAGAAATAAATTGGAATTGTGACAAACAGATGCAAGAATTATATCCCACAGACCAGTATGAGCGTACTGCATTAATTGTACTAAATCGATGATCATGTAGTAGATTCGAAACTGTCTGTAAGCCTGTTTTGCGGGAGTTTTTAATAATAACAAGCACAATAGTTCGGAAGACATCAGTAAAGTTTCCTAAAACTCAGACGCGTAACAGTCTGATGATACAAGACCATATGTCTCCTGAGCGCACAATTTGTCTCTAAATTGGAACACGTCTATCACTTGCTTTCTTGGCTGAGTGGTCAGCACACGAGCTTCGTAACTTGGAGTTCTGGGTTCGCTGCTCAACGTGGGGGTTTTGTCTTTTTAAATTTTTATTTTCAAAATAGATTTTAAAATTTTGGCCACAGAATTATTCTTTACATTCTGCAGGTCAAGAAATAGTTAAAATTTTTGTCCTAACCTTACTAGTATTGAAATTACAGCTCTCTAAAGTGGACTGTTGTTAACTTTGACACGTCATAAAACGTAAACAAATACGAATTTCGAGAAACGGAGACCGGATTCGTGATCCTGGGGTTTGAAACTATAAGTATGCCAAATCTCATTGAAATCTGTGATGGTCATTTCTCAACTTGCCCGGCTGAAGGCCTGTTTTGGCAGTTTTCTGAAAATTAAAACTGTTAATATCTCGGCTTCTGGACAACATTTTGGACTTTACAAGGGGCCAAAAAATTCAGAAAAAAATTATCTTTCTATAAAAAATTTGTCGGAAATTCTAGCTCTAACCGTTCAGACGTTATTCACGTTTGAAGTTTGGAAAAGAGGTCGAAAATTGAAGTCTAAAGCCTTGCCATTTTTTGGGGTGCCGAAAAAAAAAATTGAGTTAGGAGTGTCATATGAAAGCTAAAGACGAGCAGAATCCAGATCCGGTCTTAGATTTTCGATATCTCAATTTATAAAGGAGTTATGACGTAAAACGTGTGCACACTGCAGTGTAATACTTCAACTGTAAAATGGAATAATCGAGTGATATACATCGTCGGAAAGCTGAAGACTAGCAGAATTCAGATCTGAACTCAGATTTTCGAAATTTTGAATTACAAAAAAGTTATGACGAATAATGTATTTACCATAAAGAGAACCTAAGAAGAAGATTTTTAGCGAACTGTTGTGTGCTGATCCACAGCTGAATGGCTAAGGTGGTTGGCTACGAACCTGCAGGTTGCAGGTTCCAGTCTTACTGCGTAGAAATAGCTTTTTTATATTCTATTAAGTTTAACCTTCGAGATTATATAGAGAACATAAGGAGAAGATTTGTAGCGGACTCTTGTGTGCTGATCCATAGCTGAATGGCTAAGGTGGTTGCCTATGAACCTGCACATCGCAGGTTCGAATCTTACTGCAGAAAAATAGCTTTTTTCTATTGTATTAAGTTTACCATATAGAGAGCATAAGAAGAAAATTTTTAGCTGACTCTCGTGTGCTAATCCATAGCTGAATGGCTAAGGTTGTTGGCTGTGAACCTGCATGTCGCAGGTTCGAGTCTTACTGCGGAGAAATAGATTTTTTAAATTCTATCAAGTTTAACCTTCGATGTCCTAATAAAGATAAAAATGTAGCGAGTTCAACATCTGAAGTATAGCCGAGTGGTTAAAGGCAATGTTTTTAACGTAGGAGTTCCGGGTTCGAGTCCCAGCTCTCCAAAGTATTTTATGTTCCATTTGTATTTAAGTGTGATCATGTTCACATCTGTTATCATACATTGTTGAATTGTAGTGACTTATATCACTGTATATGAATGGAATAAAAACCATATGGCTCATGGAGACTCGAACCCGGGTCCTCCGCACGGTAAGCAGTTGTCTTAACCACTGGGCTATACTGCCAGTTGTGAGCAAGCGCCATTTTTATATATATTACAGGAGTCGTGATGAATAAAAAACAAGTGCACCTTCGATGTAGTAATAAACATAAAAATGGAGTCCATCTATCATCTGCAGTATAGCCGAGTGGTTAAGACAACTGTTTACTATGCGGAGGATCCGGGTTCGAGTCTCCATGAGCCATATGGTTTTTATTCCATTCATATACAGTGATATAAGTCACTACAATTCAACAATGTATGATAACAGATGTGAACATGATCACACTTAAATACAAATGGAACATAAAATACTTTGGAGAGCTGGGACTCGAACCCGGAACTCCTACGTTAAAAACATTGCCTTTAACCACTCGGCTATACTTCAGATGTTGAACTCGCTACATTTTTATCTTTATTAGGACATCGAAGGTTAAACTTGATAGAATTTAAAAAATCTATTTCTCCGCAGTAAGACTCGAACCTGCGACATGCAGGTTCACAGCCAACAACCTTAGCCATTCAGCTATGGATTAGCACACGAGAGTCTGCTAAAAATTTTCTTCTTATGCTCTCTATATGGTAAACTTAATACAATAGAAAAAAGCTATTTTTCTGCAGTAAGATTCGAACCTGCGATGTGCAGGTTCATAGGCAACCACCTTAGCCATTCAGCTATGGATCAGCACACAAGAGTCCGCTACAAATCTTCTCCTTATGTTCTCTATATAATCTCGAAGGTTAAACTTAATAGAATATAAAAAAGCTATTTCTACGCAGTAAGACTGGAACCTGCAACCTGCAGGTTCGTAGCCAACCACCTTAGCCATTCAGCTGTGGATCAGCACACAACAGTTCGCTAAAAATATTCTTCTTAGGTTCTCTTTATGGTAAATACATTATTCGTCATAACTTTTTTGTAATTCAAAATTTCGAAAATCTGAGTTCAGATCTGAATTCTGCTAGTCTTCAGCTTTCCAACGATGTATATCACTCGATTATTCCATTTTACAGTTGAAGTATTACACTGCAGTGTGCACACGTTTTACGTCATAACTCCTTTATAAATTGAGATATCGAAAATCTAAGACCGGATCTGGATTCTGCTCGTCTTCAGCTTTCATATGACACTCCTAACTCAATTTTTTTTTCGGCACCCCCAAAAAATGGCAAGGCTTTAGACTTCAATTTTCGACCTCTTTTCCAAACTTCAAACGTGAATAACGTCTGAACGGTTAGAGCTAGAATTTCCGACAAATTTTTTATAGAAAGATAATTTTTTTCTGAATTTTTTGGCCCCTTGTAAAGTCCAAAATGTTGTCCAGAAGCCGAGATATTAACAGTTTTAATTTTCAGAAAACTGCCAAAACAGGCCTTCAGCCGGGCAAGTTGAGAAATGACCATCACAGATTTCAATGAGATTTGGCATACTTATAGTTTCAAACCCCAGGATCACGAATCCGGTCTCCGTTTCTCGAAATTCGTATTTGTTTACGTTTTATGACGTGTCAAAGTTAACAACAGTCCACTTTAGAGAGCTGTAATTTCAATACTAGTAAGGTTAGGACAAAAATTTTAACTATTTCTTGACCTGCAGAATGTAAAGAATACTTCTGTGGCCAACATTTTAAAATCTATTTTGAATATAAAAATTTAAAAAGACAAAACCCCACCACTGAGTAGCGAACCCGGGACTCCGAACTGCGAAGTCCACACGCTGACCACTCAGCCAAGAAAGCAGGTGACAGACGTGTTCCAATAGTGAAGAAAATGCTGCGCTCGGGTTCTGTGGCCCGTGACTGTTACACACCTGAGTTTTGGAAACGTTTCTGATGTCTCTCGGTTTCCAAAATGTGCTAGTACCTAGAGTTCATTATTGTTATAACAAATCCCACAAAACAGACTTACAGACAGTTTGGAACTGAATAAGCGATCGATTTAGAACAAATGCACTACACTCATACCTCCGGAATATAAATCTTGCATCTGTCTGTCGTAATTGCAAGTTATTCCTTATTTATAAGCATTAGAAGTTCGCCCAGTTTCTCTAACTTTGTTAGCATACAAGTATTTCGTTAACCTCAAAATGTAAAGACTAGTAATGCCAAAATAGTTGAATCCTATTTTTAACACAAATTCGGCTACGAGAGACGTACAGCGATCTCGAACCTGGCACTTCAGTTACAAATTTTTAATACTCGCTCACTCACTGACTCACTCACTCACTAACACACTCATTCACTCACACACTCACTCAGTCACTCACTGACTCACCCACTCACTAACTCACTCATTCACTCAAACACTTACTCACTCACTCAGTCACTCACCCACCCATTCACTCTCCCACTCACTTCTCACTCATTCATCCACTCACTCCTCACTCATTTACCCGCTCACTCCTCACTCATTCACCACACACCCTCTCATCCAGTCACTCAGCCACTCACTCACCCACTCACTCACTCACCCACCCACTCATTCACTCACTCACTCACCTACTCACTCAGTCACTTACCCACCCACTCACTCAGTCGCTCACTCACCCACTCACTCTCCCACTCACTTCTCACTCATTCATCCACTCACTCCTCACTCATTTACCCGCTCACTCCTCACTCATTCACCACACACCCTCTCATCCAGTCACTCAGCCACTCACTCACCCACTCACTCACTCAGTCACTCACCCACCCACTCATTCACTCACTCACCTACTCACTCAGTCACTTACCCACCCACTCACTCAGTCGCTCACTCACCCAGTTACTCACCCACCCACTTACTCATTCACTCACTAACCCACTCACTCAGTCACTCACTCACTCAGTCACTCACTCACCCAGTCACCCACTCACCCACTTACTCACTCACTCATTCACTCACTAACCTAAAGAATGGCTGATGGATATAGGTATAGAAATTCCACTGTATTCACATTGTTTCGAAATTCCTGTGCTGAATAAAAGGACCGGATTCGTGATCCTGGGGTTTGAAACTATAAGTATGCCAAATTTCATTGAAATTCTGTGATGGTCATTTCTCAACTTGCCCGGCTGAAGCCCTGTTTTGACCGTTTTCTGAAAATTAAAACTATTAATATCTCGGCTTCTGGGCCACATTTTGGACTTTACAGGGTGCCAAAAAATTCAGAAAAAAAATAGCTTTCTATAAAAAATTTGTCGGAAATTCTAGCTCTATCCGTTCAGACATTATACACGTTTGAAGTTTGGGAAAGAGGTCGAAAACTGAAGTCTAAAGCCTTGCCATTTTTTGGGGGTGCCGAAAAAAAAAAAAGAATGAATATCTTATATTTATTGTAGATCTTGCTAAAATAGACAATTTATGTATGAATAAATTTTCTTGTAGGTTGAACCATTTCGGAGATATTCCTTGTTATGTGTGTGAGTTTCGGAAAACTTGAAACTTTCGTGAAATGGAACATCGTTGTTCATTTTTTTATACGTTAAGTGTGCAAAGAAAACGAATCTCAAAGCGTTAAAAGATTTGACTAGCGCGCAAAGTCTACTGTATTCTAATATTCCCCTTGTATCTACAAGGAAATAAGCAATAAAATAATTTGTACAAATGGTTATCTTAACTAAGAAGAAGAAGAAGAAGAAGAAGATAAAGGAATAAGAGTTTGTAAGAATGGTTAGTACGAGAGTAGAGAAAGTCATGTGAGTGCAGCACATCAGGTTTTTTTATATGTTAGGTGTGCAAAGAGAACAAAATCTTAAAGCTTAAAAAGATTTGACTATCTCATTAAGCCTATTGTATTCTAATATTCTCCTTGCACCTACATGGAAATAAGCAATAAGATAATTTGTATAAATGTTTATCTTAACTAACACGAAGAAGATATAGGAATGAGAGTTTGTAAGAATGGTTAGCACAAGTGTTGCATGTGAGTTCAACACATCAGATTTTTTTTTTTTTTTTTTATCTTTTCTAGAAGCTTTAAATGTAAACATCTGCTGAACATATTATTAGACTGTTACATGCACGACCCTTTGGAAACTGTAATCTCTTCTGATTTGTAAAACGTTGCGATGGTGTCTACATTTTAATATTACAAAAATCGCACAGATCAGGCTTCAGACTTAGATTTTCGATCTCTTCTCGAAAGTTTGAACGGGAACCTTATCTTGCAAGCCATCGCTTCTATAAATTTCGCAAAACTTAAAGGAATATGGAGGCGGAGCGTACCTCGGTCTCCAGCGAATCCTACGCTTGCCCCTCCTACCAGCGCTGCCGAATGTTATGCACGCATCTCACACACTGTTATGCACAGAACCTCTGCCGATACACGCACTACGCTTGGCAACAGCGCTCTGCTTGAGCATTGGCCAGCGTTCATATGCCTTTAACTTTTGCGAGCGGTATAACGACTACGACTTTGATGGAATTTAGTACACTTACCATGCTCCAACGTAATCCTGGGCGACTTGCGGAATAGCCTGAGCGACCTTCATATCTTACCCGCTAAACATCTGAACTCTGCGATAAATTCTATCTGGGAATGTCAGTTCATCGAATTACGTTCATCAGGACTATTTTAGAAATAAAATGCGAATTTAATACTATATCGCAATATTTGAACATAAAATGTTAAATTCTATAATAAATAACCAAAGGTATATTAATTTTGATTAGTGTAGTTCGACTTACTCAGCAGTACCAACTGAGGAAAACGAAACCAAAGAATTTCATGTATTTCGATCTTCTTTTCTTATAACAGACAACCAGTTTATAACCTCAAATAAATCTCACTTTATTTTTAACACTAGCTAACCCGTCGAACTTCATACCGTCTAACAATCAATGAATGTCGTGTTACAGACTAGCTGAACTTAATTTATGATTTTATGAAAGTAATACAATGAATACAAAATAAACATTTAGTTCAGCACTTTTATGATAATAAAAAAACGATTTTTGTACCTTTTTATGTAACTATATCAATCGCGTGTCAGCAAGACATGATTGAATTGAATGTACATATTCTGCAGCATGGGATGCACTCGGTTTAATTCTCTTCATTGAAGCACCTTGTAACATAAGAATTTTTTTTGTTTTTTCCTCAGGCGCAAGAAGAAATAAAGCGGATGATTTGCCGCCACGTGAAGATGCCAAGTACAACTGACCATGAGAAAGAAAATGAATTTTCTAAGTTGAGACCACAGTCAAGGATTGGCTTTGTGGTTTGTTAATCGTCATGGCGAAGACAAGACAAATCGGGAACTGAATTCGTTTAAACTCAAAGGGCATACCCGTTGGGATCATTGGAATCCTCGGAATGAGAACTAACTTATCCTTAAATTTTCCTTTGAGTATCGACACAAGAAGTAACTTGTGACAGTTCACTCATAGCAGGGAAATGGGAGAACAGCATTGCTGGGGTATATTAGAAAGCTGGTATAATAATAGCACGTGCTGCGATATAGTACTCTAACGGCCATACCCAGTCGCAAACACCATGGTAGTGTTCCATCAATGATTGTGAAGTGACGAAAGCAAATTCGTAACATCAGAATGCTGACAAAGCAGGCAGGGGCTTTATTAACGCGGCCGATTCAGACCCCCTTGTCCTTTAGCGGACACAAAAATAACAACAGTAACTATAACTACATATACTTCTCCAAAAGAATTCAAGGCAAAATCATGCAAACACGAGCAGTAGGTCCACAGATTAATAAATAGGGCGTCTAAACAGAATCTTGTTTTAAAATAATCGGTTGGCCTCTCTACAACGCGTTCATAAACAAGATCTTCTGTGGCAACAGAACAAACGCAATAACACCAGCTATGGCCGTTGCTTTACCATGGTTATATGTTACGAACAATTGGCGGCACTAGTGCAACCTAACGGATGGAATATCACCAAATATAACTAGACTGCACCATAATGGGGGGGGGGGGGGGGGGGAATGTCAAAGTTATTTTTGGGGTTATCTCAATAAGCTGTGCCCAGCTGCATTTTCCTCATGAAGCTGAGATTTTCGGCACTAGCGAACATAGAAAACAAGAAATTTGAGAGACTTCTCTCAGTTGAACAGGAAATGCTCGTGTGTTTGTCTTCAATTCCATCAAGAATTGAATTTTTGTATAACAAGTGACAGGCTCTAATTTCTCATTGACAACTCAAAGTTGTAAGGTGTAAATCAATAACTAATCTATAAATAGGTTAAGTTCACTTCAATTGCTTTTACTAGCAATATCATAAACCCTCAGAAGTATCGCGGCACATTACGGCACAGCCATTGAGAACCACTATTCTAGAGTAATAGCGAAGGGGATGTTGCCATAGAAACCAAACGGAAGCATGCTCCTCCAGTAATTGTTACAAATCGCTTCTTGTCTAAAATAAGCTGTAGCTGAAGACAGGAAGAGATTTATCACAGGAGCCTTATGGGTTACTTAAATTAATAAACATTGAATTTTGGTACATTTGTACATATTTAGTAAAACCCGCGGCGCAACAGCTCTTTGGGGCCAAGACCTACCGCATGGCCACTGCGTCCCCCATCTCTGCCCACCACAGGGGTCATGAGTGAGGGACAGTACTGGTGGGTGGGACGTGGTCAGCGCCCTTGTCCCTCTCGGGCAATATGCGGTCTTCACGACTTTTAAATCAAGTAGCTCCTCAATTGGCCCCTATCGAACCCGGTTCTTCCGCTTGGTCAGCAGCAGCGCTACCGCCAGGCTAAGATGACCTTCATGTTTAGTGCTGTATTAAAATAAATCAAAATCGTGTCTGACGTTCTGATATAAGTAATGCCTACACTCTGATCGAAACGAATGTCGATCCTCTGAAGAACCTAAGAAATTCTGGGGAGGATTAAATGTGTGTGTTACTCTCACATGACTTTCTCTACTCTTGTAAAAACTATTCTTAGAAACGTTTATTCCTCTATCCACTTCATGCTGTCGCGCCGACTGTAAGCTTGGGCGTTGCTGGTAAGAATTGCCGGTCGGGGCCTGAGCTCTGCCGGCAGCCAGGAACTTGCCGAGTGCGCGTATCTGCCTTAATAACCCGTCCTGCAGGACAATGGGCCATGCGGAAACAATAGCTATTGTCTGCTATTCAACATCTAGACTGTTCTTCCCTATCGACTCCAGAGCATTCCACGTCCAGAACTCTCTCATTGTATGAGACACTATGTAAGGGACTCGCTCGTGCCCAGAAAGGAAGTCGTTCTAGTTGTTCATGTAGCGAAGTGTTGAAGTCAGTAAAACGTTTACGAAGCGTTAGTGGACAGTGCCTATGAATCGTGCCAAGTACAGTCATGGGCGTCGCGAAGGGGGGGGGGGGGGGGGGGGGTCGGGGCCCCTCCCTGGAAGTTGGTCAACTTAATGTGCAATCAATTACTGACTATTAAACTACTATTTTAAAAGATTAATTTCTATTTAACACAAATTAACATGGTTATATGCAACGAATATTATAAATTTTGACAAAATAGTGAATTAGATAATATTATCTGATTGCAAATTTCAAACATGTGCCCCCCCCCCTCCCTGGAAAAATGTCTGCCGACGCTCATGAGTGCAGTTCAATCGAGTTGTAATCTGACAGCTCTTTATTGTTCGACAGTTGTTCTGTTGCTCGGAGTTTGTACAAACGTGATCTAAGTGTAAATTTAGAAGTACACTGACTGGAAGGCAATTAAGTGTAACTAGTTTTTTTCTCATTTGTTACAATTGCTCGCTATGTGCTGGCTTAGAAGTTCCGAATTCCATTCTCTTTGGAAGGAATTTTTTTCAAAAAGAAAAAAAAAAAAAAAAAAACGAAAAACGTATTCCTATTTGAGAAAAGTATATTACAAAATTCAAATAAAAATCTTATGTGTTACACTCACGTGACTTTCTCTACTCTTGTACTAACCATTCCTACAAGTTCTTATTCCTATATCTTCTTCGTGTTAGTTAAGATAAACATTTGCAGAAATTATATTATTTATTTCCTTGGATGTACCAGGGGAATGTGAGAATACAGTAGGCTCTGAGCTATAGTCAAACCTTTCAAAGCTTTGAGATTGCGTTCTCTTTGCACGACTAACATAAAAAAATTAACAACGATGTTGCATTTGACGAAAGTTTAAGTTTTTCGATACTGATACAAATAACAAGGAATATCTCCGAAATGGTTCACTCTACAACAATTTTATTTGGACATAGTTTGTGTGTTTAGTAAGATTTGGTCTATCTCTTATGGTTTGCGAGTTATTCAAATGTCATCCAGGGTAAACAGGACTACATGGGCTATAGCCAGAAAATTCAAAACATACGTTTCATTTGTCATAAAAATGTCTTAAACATATGTCATTTTAATCAGAATCGTTAGAGCCATTTTCAAGAAAATCAAAATTTTCGTAAATTTTCCATGTAAAGGGTAGTTTAAGGTGGGGCTATTTTCTTCAAAATCTTTGTGTCGCATCCTGGAAAGACATTGAACTTAAATACCAACTTTGGTTTTTAACCGACTTTTAGTTTTTGAGTCATGCTGCCCACGGACTGACACATAGACACACACGGACCTTTTTCTAAAAATGCTTTTTTTCGGGGGGGGGGATTCAGGGGCCTCAAAACATATATTTCCGGTGAAATCTCCACATCGAATTTTTGTGTGAAATACAATACTTCCTCTATTTACGTAGTAGAGAAAGTATAAAGGGATATCTTGGAAATGATTCACTCCATAAAAAATGTATTTTACATTAAGCAAGTGTGTTAACGAGATCTACATTTTTGTGTATTAAGAGTTTGGCTCTCTCTCTCTCTCTCTCATGGTTTACCAGTTGTGAAAGTAACCGTATTTACCCGGGAAAATTGCGCATGCGTAACAGATCTATGACGTATCAATCATATGCCGGCTGGACAGATCCCGCCTGCTGCCAGTAGCGCGGCAGCAGTTTCCCTAACTCTTATTCCTTCTCCGTCGCCTTCGAGGTTTAATCAGTATTAAGTAAAGGCAGGAGGCGTCTGCGTTTTTCCATAGGCACACTGCACATTGACTTTACTGTTATCGCTCGCACATGTAAACAACTGCAGATAGGTACAGCCTGACCATGAAAACAGCTTTACTGCAGTACAACCTACAAGCATCATATGAGCACTAAAGTACACTACTATGCCCGCCTCGGTAGCGTGATGGTTAGCGTGTCTGCCTCACGTTCAAGAGGTCGCGAGTTCGAATCTCGCTTAGGGTAAGTTATCCGGGTAAGGTTTTTTCCGAGGTTTTCCCTACCCTGAGAAGACGAATGTCGGGTAACTTAAAGCTCCATGGACCTCGGGCTCATTTGAGCATCATTTCACCCATTTCATTTCATTCATTCGTCCGATGACACAATGTTGGAGGACGTTAATTTTAAAAAAAATATTAAAAAAAATAAATAAATAAATAAAAAGTACACTACCAATCCACGTCTGCAGCTCACTGCGAGAAGAAACAAAACCGTCGCGTTATACTACACCTTGCGTCTGCATACACTTGCAAGGCAATGCTTCACTAGTTCCCAGAGTTACGTTGTTTTGGACTCTTGCTTCTAGTGGCAGTTGTTTGCACATTTTATGGCCGTGCTGTACTTCTAACTCAAACTCTGCGTCCAGCTAACCTGTATAGCATGCGAGCGAATATATAACGACGCTGTCAATTGCCAGGATCACACCGGGGTCGCCGGTGTGCCGGAATTTCGTCCCGCAGGAGTTCTTTTACATGCCAGTAAATCTATGGACTAAACATCATGGATGAACAGGTCACTGAGGTAGGCAGTTTTCTCAAGGTCATCAAAGTGTCCTTGCACCATGGCCCAAACTAAAGCAATCAAAGAAATGGCCATGGCTTCGTACGATAAATAATGTGACAGACCGGAGGTGCATTGAGATTAACTTTGGCGGTTATTGTACCTTGATACTTTGTCTCCGACTATAAAAGATTTTACAGGAATCGTCAATTTATATGTACATAAAATGACTATAAAATATTTACAAGAATAATTACAAAATAATGAGAAGTGCATAAATACCATATTCTATCTATTTTTGCACTCTTCTACACAGTAGAATAACTTTTCTAATAAATAAGATTTAATAGTCTTTAGTTTCATTTTTTCATTTGTTATCTGTTTAATTCTGGATGGTAGGTGGTTGAACAAATCTTTGATACTATTTTCTATGCATTTGTTGTTTAGGGTACCTATAAGTCTATTTCTATAATAATTTTCATTTGTTCTAGTGTTATATTTATGAATATTACTGTTTTGTCTTGATTATAACCTTTTAATGTGAGATTAATACATTTGTATGTGTGTGTGTGTATATATATGTTGTTAGCTAATGCTGGATTTCTGACAATGAAGTCATTAATCCTCTTGCTTTCCAATATTTTTCACTGACGGATGGGGCACTAGAAGTGGCCAGGCATATTTGAAGGTGGTCTCGATCCATTTCCTCTTGCAGATCACATAGAGGACAGAGTGGTGAAGAATATACCCCAATTCTGATTAAATGTTTTGCCAGACAATCATGTCCTGTAATCAACCTGAAGGTTGCAACTGCTGTTTTTCGAGGATACTCAGGAATTACTGTTTGAATGTTTGGTAGTTCCCATCTTTTATTCTTTGATTTTTCATAGTAATACTTTGCTATAATTTTTTTGAATTCAGAGTTGACTAATATATAGATATATATAGTGTCCCAAAACTAGGCCGACAAACTTTGGAAGCTGACAGATGACATTATTTTAAACACTTTCTGTTAAGGAAAAGTTTCTGTTGCAGTGCTTTGTTTAAGTGTTAAGCAAATTAATGTCATTACCTACTGTTCCCTACCCAGTTTAAGTATTTATAGCAAAATCAACAATGTAAATTAGTATTGCGTTTATCTTAGTAAGGCACAATCTTAATCCAAGAAACACATGCAGAACACATAAACAAAACAACCATCTCATTGTTTATAGTTAATCACAGTTTTACTATTCAAAATTAGGGCGACAAACTTTTAAACCATAGTAATGGCTGTCTTTGCAAGAGTACGGCAGAATAGGGCACATCAATGGACTCTTTGTGTTAATTGCAATGGGCATGCGTTCCAACATTTACTTTGAATAGTAAAGCTGTGATTAACTTAAACAATGAGTGGTTTGTTTTTGTTTCTTGGATTAAGATTATGCAATACTAAGATAAATGCAATACTAATTTTCATTTAAAATAAGGGCAATTTTTAAATCAAAACTTAAGAAGATACTAGCAATTTAAAACGTAATAAAAATGGTAATCGTGATGAGCTAATAGGGTCAAACTCACACTCAAAAGGGCAAACAATACCCCACTTAACATTTACTATTTATGATCATTAATCATGTTTACAAATTCTAAATCTGTTGCACATAACTTCTTGATTTTGCCGTAAATACTTAAACTGGGTGGGAGGCAGTAATCTGACATTAACTCGTCTAGCACTTTAATGAAGTACTGCAGCAAACAACTTTGCTTAATAAAGTGTTTAAAATAATGTTATCTATCAGCTCCCAAAGTGCCCGCCTCGGTAACGTGATGGTTAGCGTGTCTGCCTCACGTTCAAGAGGTCACGAGTTCGAATCTCACTTAGGGTAAGTTATCCGGGTAAGGTTTTTTCTGAGGTTTTCCCTACCCTGAGAAGACGAATGTTGGGTAACTTAAAGCTCCATGGGCCTCGGGCTCATTTGAGCATCATTTCACCCATTTCATTCATTCGTCTGAGATGACATAATGTTGGAGGACGTTAATTTAAAAAAAAAAAAAATGCTCCCAAAGTGTAATTTTGGGACATTCTGTATATATAATGAAGGTAGTGTTAAAATAATTTTTAAATGCATTTCTACATGAATCTCTTTCTATTCCTGCAATTAAACGTACTGCTCTCTTTTGCAGCCTAAACAGCCTTAAAAGTAAAGTTTTATGTGTTGTGCCCCATAATACCCTCCATAGTTAGGTGCGAGTGAATGAAAGCATAGTATATTTGCTTAATACTATAAAGAAATATGTAATACGGTCATTTCTACAAATGTATATCTCGATTTACATGAAGTAGATAGAAGAGAAAGTATTTTAAGGATATTTTGTACAAGAGTGGGGAAATAAAGTTATATTTTATTTAAAATTGTACTATATTTTCTCAGATATGTTAGTTTTTCTTCTATCCGAACATGGTGACCTGAGAGGTAGAACCACAACTGAACAATTCAATGCCATACTGGGATTTGAGCCACAGATCTTCTGCTACACCAGCTGCTCTAACTACTGAGCTACCATGGCAACTTGCTAGTATGACAAACTCCCCAACACAGTGATTCACTTTCAGTTTTTTATTAAGAATAGATCCTGTTTCCCCAAATCTATTTACTAGTAGTGTAGCATGGTGTATGGACCTGGGTAGGCACTTTGAACTCATGTTAAGGGTACAAATCTTAGATGAAATTGCTAAATTCTGCAATTATTAGTGGATTTTATTCAAATTCATACCAGACATAATACAAGTAAGCAATAATGTACATACAAATTTTCATTGCAATATCTCTAACACTTTTAAGTTTATTTTACTTATTTATTAATTATTTTTAGCTATTTTCAGCACTGAACCTGAAATGCTCCACACGATGGATATTTCAAAATTTTGATAATTTTAAATATTATTCTGTTATAGATAAGTACTCTCAAAAGAATGTTGGGGATAGAACATTTTGTAATACCTTGGTTTATTCAATAAAAATTATTAAGTTTGAAAAATATTTTTTTCACAATTTTGATAGTTTTCATAGAACTTTATAATTCACCTACTGATAAATATTAAAACTACAGAAAAATCACTCCTATTATTTATTGCTGCATTCTCAGTTTGTTGATTACAGGCACTCAGATTCCATATTTGGACTAGCAGGTTTCCAGGAAATGCAGCGCACACTCTACAACACGTGTTTTCTTCGTAGTGAACCATACAGGAGCATATGAGCAATATGCATACCCTGCCTTCGGTTTCCTGAGATATTTCTCTCTTACAAATTCACCCAATTACTGTTCAAAATGCTGCTTATTGTACTCAGATAGTTGCAGAAGTTAAAAATATGAAATTAATGTTCACTGCCAAACAAAATAATGAAAAACTTAGCTTTAAACCTCATTAACATTAACAAGCAATGCACTTCTAAAGTCACATCCAGTGCTAGCGCACATTGTTTGACATGACTGGCGTGAAGCAAGCAGAACCACCAGTGACTGTTTCAATGCTTATCGTGATACGCTAACAATAATAATTCATAGCAGACTGTAGTTTGATACATATTCCGCAGCAAGAATAATATAGGAAAAATGGCAAGGTATGCAACACATCACCCACATCCATTGACCTTATGCCCCTTCTATTTACATATAAACTGCAGGGAATCTTGTCTATAAATCACTGTCTCACTTAGCTATAAGACTTTTGTGGTCACATAGGAATAAAATATGAAGATTCTGTGTTCTAAATTATACAGACTTGTTGAGATTTCACATCACTAACACACTTTAATACTGAAATTCATGGTCTTGCAACATATCAACCTCCATACAGCACAAAAGCTTTGGATCAACTGATTAGCTGGCACCCAGAGAGAGAACAAATCTGGTTAGCAACAGCACAGTGCAGGTCAAGCAATGCCTGTAATGTCCAAATGAAGACTCTGTATTCATCTAGCTCTTTAGTATCTATTTTTGTATCACTTTAAACAGATGAAGTTTGTAAATGCCAAGATACTACTTTAACAGTATTTGCAAACTTAATGCTAACATAAACAAAAAACTGTCAAAAGATCAAGGCTCTATTTACTTTTATGCTCATTAAAGTAATATATGTTTCTTAAACCTAGAACGCTAAGCCTCGTTATTTTTACGACACACGATTGGCAATTCTGCTTTTACTCCTATAGTTTTCGCGCCACAATTATTTCCTTTTCAGTAGCTTCCTAGCTTTTGAAGAGCTTGGTCAATGGGTGTGCATTGTCGAAATCGGGTGCAACAGTGCATTGTTAGTAAGTGCTTTGTCGTAAATTTTATGACGATTAGTGTTCATGTATCCAGAATTTCATAAGGAAGCAGATTTATTTTTGTAATTATATGAATTCAGGAAAGCAGGACATGTAATAACAATTCAGAAAAGCAGTTGAATCATTGCTGTCGATCGTTTCAGATGAGTATTCTGCGTGCAGACAACTCAAATTTTGGAAAAAAAGATTATAGCAATGCTTCTTGAAGAAGATAGTAGCCCCCAGATTGATTTTAGCTCCGACGAAGAAATTGATAATGTGGAGTCTGATGATGTAACAATGACTGATACAGATGGTGAAGATATGGCAGGACGAAATATTGATGTGTATGAGCAACGATGAAAATTCTCCTCTAACTAGGCAAAGAATGTTGCCATGGATACTGCACAGAACATAGGGCAAATCTCTGCACAAATTGATGTGAGTGAGGCGAGATAGAACTGTCTTTGTTGTCTCATAACAGTTTAAATGAGTCAAGATAATATTTTATGAAGCAGGCATAAACATTTGTGAGATAATAGTAATGTTTTTTTGAAATAGAAATAAACAGTAGTAAATTTTACGAGGCTTAGTGTTTATATACTATAGGAATAGGGTTAGTGTTCCAGGGTTAAAGGATTATAAGGCAAGGAGAAACAAATGAAGTAATAAACATAGTTAAGTAGAATTGTAAAGTAGATTTTAATGTTTATATAACCTTAAAAACAACAATTCAAGTATTCTGTGTATAATATGAGTACAATAAATATATTTTTGACAAGGAAAAATAAGAAAATAATGTAATAAGGTTTTCTGATTTCATTACATGACATGGTCATTTTAAACAGTGAACTAAATATGGAAGCAAGAAATGCCAACCACTCCATTCCCTAGGGCCCAGGAGCCAAAACAATGTGAGCCTTTTCTACTAAGGGATGTATTTTATACACTCCCCCCTCAGCTTAAGCCAGGACAGAAGTGTATACATCACTTACATATGTCAACTCATTAGGGAAGACTACTGAGACCTCTGTGGTGTCAACGGTACCTATCAACTGTCTGCAACCTCTCCAGGGTAGTGCCATAGAACACCTGAAGCATCTCAAGTGTTGAGACATCCCACAACCCAGCCTGAGCATCGCCCAGATGTACCCAATCTTCCATGGGTATCGGGAACGACATGACGCCGAGTCCAACCCATTCCAAACAACTCCCTTATGATAGAGGCTCATAAGTTTGGCCAAACATACTTCTAGTAACGTCAGAAGTACCACGAGTGCTAAGAGTCCGCAGCGCCCGCACTATGGCAGCTGAAGTGGTTGAAACCACCCCCTTACGGAAACTGTAACAGAGTGTTTACTGAACATCAAAAATAAAAATGAGTCTCTTTTTAGTTAGTTTTTGTCACTATAGGAGCAGCATTCTAAATATATCATTGGCCAAGCAAGATTTCCTACAAAAATTTCTACCCATTAGTTTGCAATGCATATAATCCACTGTTCAGTAGGTACAATGGAAATCAAAAACACAAGTGAAAAGAATTTAAAGTAAGTAATGAAAATAAAGATTTGGAACAGTAAATGTACTGCAAAAAATAGCGGGGGGGGGGGGGGGATTTTTCCTTACAGTTCTTAAAAATAAATCCTGAAAATGAGGACCTAAGTCATATTAGTAACACTATATGCCAATTTCTTTTAGGAACTATTTTGTGCTATTCGACTATCTGGAAGTAAAACAACTGAGGAAGAGTTGCTCATAGTGACATACTTGATGTTATGTGGTGAGGTGACCAAAAAACTTTTACTTTTGTTACATTGCTAGAATTTAGATAATATATTGCCAGTAGGGTTACCTGTACTACATAAAGTTTGCATCTTTTGAAGATGATATAATATACAATGCATTTGTAGATTGGCTGGACTGTCCCACGGTGACATCAGCGTGCCCTCTGCCAGAGTTACACGTAAACAACTGGCAATAACTACTGTACTAATTTACATTAAGCTTACCTGCATCACAACAGATGTTGAAATTGATGACCTTCAATGCAAACACATTCTTTATACCTCTAAAAACAATACTTGTTTACCAAAAATCCCCATATTGTTCATGAAGTTCTTCATTGTGCTGCAAAAGTTGGGTTTGGTATGCAACAAGTGTACATAGAATTATCAGTCCCATATTTTACGACACAACAGTTGATTCACACATTTATGTAAATTCTATAAATATTTTTTATCTCCAGAACTACCAAGAAATTACAGATTGTGTGGCTGGTTTCAGTAGGATCCAGCTAACTGTGACTTCTATACATGGTGACAGAATAAGCAGTCAAGGATTGTGGCCACCTCGTTCCCTGACCTATCTCGGCGGCGCTGTGGCCGAGCGGTTAGCGCACTCGCCTACCACCTAGGCGGCCCGAGTTCGATCCCAGGGACCCGCATGTGGTATTCGTGGTGGACGAAGCGGCGTCAGGGCGGGTTTTCTCCGGGTGCTCCGGTTTCCCCCGCCATCTCATTCCACCGGTGCTCCATCTTCATGTATCATCAGTGTCACCGCCTGCGGTGCCGTAGTAGTAAAAGCGGGCATTAAACACTACAACAACTGACCTATCTCCATATGATTTTTATTTATGGGGAGTGTTAAAAAATAAAATGTAAGCATTGAATTTGCACAGGTTACAAGAATTGGAGGACAAAATGATGAAAGAGGTACAGGCCATCAGTCAACGTGAATTTTTGCGAGTAAACCAAAATTATTTTCGGAGATAATAGGGAATGTGTTCATGTTGAAGGTCATCAATTTCAACATCTGTTGTGGTGCAGGTAAGCCTAATGTAAGTTAGTACTGTAGTTAGTATTCCATACCCATGACTTGCCGGTCGTTTACGTTAACTCTGTCAGAGTCCTCACCTGATGCGATGCCGCCATGGGGTGGTTCAGCCAATCTATGAATGCACTGTATATATGTTTTTTTTTTTTCTTGGGAGGGGGAGGTGGCAGCCCCCATCACATTAAATTGTAACTTAAATCATTCTTAGATGCCTCAACAAATGCACTAGTGTTAAAGAACCCTTACAGAAATGTCTGCTTGGATGAAGGAACATTTTGTTCATAAGTGCATTACATTTTGATGTCAGGAACTCAATTTAGCCAATCTTTCCTACCTTTACATGCTGCTTACTAATATTGACTGATCTGAATGTTATTGAAAAAAATCTGTATGTATATAATGAACATTATGAATGCTACTCCTGGAAGAAACACAAAGTTGACTGGTGGAATCTTGAAATTCCCATCATGAAGTTATATGCAATACAGTGCAAGCATACCAGCATGGTGGCAATTCAACAGCAAATGAAACTAGGAAAGTCAAATGATTAAATTGATTTGCAATCTTGTGCACCATGCTTTGAGTTAACACAGGGGGCCATTTCCATTACCATTATGGTCAATGGGCCCAAATTACCTTCATTACCTTTAATTACCAGTAGACACTCTGTTAAATGATACTAATCATATGCACAGATCCTGCAGTTAGAAAAGCAAGAGCCCTCGACTGATTTTGAGAAGTCACATGTTTCTTAAAATTCACAATGTTGTGAGAACATTTAAGGATCAATCACTGCTCTCCTAGTTGTACATTATGAGTAATTTCATAACAGAAAATGGTCAAATCACAAGTGTTTTAAAGAAATTTGGGATTGCAGTTAAGTTCAGAAAAGTACAATTTATGCTGTTATAAGTACATTACCAGAAATACCTTTACAATTCACACTTCCAAAACTTACACCTAATGTCAAAATAGTAATCTTTTAAAAACAGCAGTGTATACCAATCTGAGAAATAACTATGAAAAGCACATACAGTCAAACCTTGCTCTATTGTTTTCCAAAAGAACAGATAAAAAACACTATGAATGTGGGGAAAACAATAGAAATGGGATATATGCTACACAAAAATAAATAAAACCAATATACACAGTGTGGGAAGCAAGGTTGGAAGAGGTCTCTTGCCACTCTGCCGAAGAGACTGCCCACCTGCGTGAAGCCCAGCAGGCTGCAGAACAGGCAGAATTGGACACCAAGACGTACTCAAGACCAAACTCGAGAAGATAGTCGACTACATCAACTCCAACATCCACAAGCAATTCAATGAGATGTTAAGTGACACACCAACACCATCATAGCCAACATCAGCAGTCGGGAAGAGCACTTGGAACCACACTCCCGATCTAGCGAAACCTCACCTTCCACACCTGCCACCAGCAGATCACGCTCACCCTCCCAGCCTCCCCCTTATTTCCCTAAGCAAAGACTTCCCTCACCTAAGTTTCCAGTCCAAGGATTATGAACACCCCAGTGCCAAGGACTAAGTCAGGGTCTCATTTGGATGATAACTTACACCTACTCTCCAATAGCTGCAGCCAAGGTTTTGGAGTTAAGCTCACAAACATCCGGCGCACCTAGGTGGTACAGGACACCACACACACCTCCTCAATAAAACATTAAAGATATAAATTAGCACCACAGAAATTAAATAGATTATCAAAACAGCATTACCTACTATTACCTATTATATACCTTTAATAAATGTTAGCAATAAAAAACAACAACCCAGCTATATAAGCAAGTCACACAAACATAGAAGTCAGCTTTAAATGTGTCGGCCCAGTGAGTGTTGAGATATCAGAGACAGTTTTATACAGTTAATCACTGAAGTGTTTGTTGTGTGCAGTGAGCAGTATTTATGTCAAGGTTATGATAGAACAGAACAGGTGTGAGTTGTAAGGACACGACAAATTATAAATTGTGTTAATGATAAAACAGAGAACAGTGTTTTGTGATTCAATTTGGGAAGGGAAATAGAGCGACATTAAAAGTAATCAGACTTGGCAAGGTGTAAAATGCTTTTTCCCTTAGGTAAGTATGCCACTGTTTTTGAAACAGAAATATATGTATGCTAATATTTAATGCATACATGAATATATAGAAAGCTTGCAATGATAAACAGATCTTTATCTTCTCAGATAGCCGGCCTGCACACACAGCGTCGATCTGGGTGGCTCAGTTGGTTAGACGCTGGCCTACTGATCCCAAGGTCGTGGGTTCAAACCTGGCCCAGGCCGATGGTTTTTAAGTGTGCTTAAAAACGACAGCTCCATGTCAGTAGACTTACTAGCATGTAAAAGAACTCCTGCGGGACGAAATTCCGGCACACCGGCGACGCTGATGTGATCCTGGCAATTGACAGCGTCGTTAAACAACAAAATAATTTTAATTTTTTGCACACACAGCTTTAAGTAGCCATGAGGTCACACCAAGACTGGTTTTAAATTGCCTAAATTTGATCACAAGCCTGGCCGGACAGAATGAGATACAACCCATCTGGGTGCCAGGTCATAATGGTATAGAGGGAAACAAGAAAGCTGATGAATGTGCAAGACAAAGAGCAGCTTCAAAATTTATTGGACCACAGCCGGCTCTAGGAACATCTCAATGTTTGATAAGAGAAGCTATTAAGAGCTGGTCCAAATTCCAGGAAATGAACATGGTAAAATATTTATTAAAGAAAGAGCTGCACTTACTTTGGATAGCATTACATATACAGTGTATATTTTGCACATTGCTTGGTTGCTGACACTGTCTCATGTACTAATTTTAAAGGTTTACCTACATTATGAATACCATATGAGACAATCTCAAAATTCAGATCTTTCTCTCAATACATTCTTTTGTAAACTTGTGCAGAAAATAATGTATTTATTGGGGTTGGAACTTTAATGGTGGCAACATTTCTGCAGTCACTATGCAATGGAATGTAATACTGTCACTGATAGAACACGTTAGTTACATACCTACCATAGCTCTGAACAAATAGACCCTCCCTTCCCACATCACCCGCATACACAATGGCGAGAGAAACAGTCTTGTATAAGCTAGTGGTATAATGTAATGTCACAATATCTTTTTAAGCAGGAACAACAGAACTGGATAAAGATTGAATGTGCCAGAGGTTATATGGCACGACAGTGTCATCAATGTCTTCAAGAGGCTTGGAGAGAATCTGCATTGCTTTACAGAACAATGGTGCAGTGGGAAACTACCTTCAAATAAGGATGCCAAGATGTAGCAGACAATGTGACCAGGTCGTCCTAGTGTCAGTGAAGATATGCATGCTTTTGCAGTGTTACTGGATACTGATCGATGCCATATTATTATAAGCTGGCCCGAGATACCAGATTAGCGCATACAACTGTACTTCACATTCTGAAGGAACGCCTGGGCATGAGAAAAATTGCATCACAATGGGTTCCGCACGATTTGACGGAAATACAAAAATGATTACGATACAAAATTGCTTGGCCACATACAGCGCAAGCTGTGGCTGATTTATTCAGTTGATAGGGTTAAGAAGTGCTTGTGACTTTGACTTGATTCCGAAGGAGGAGGAACCACTTTGTGGCATTTGCTTCAGAACTGTTCCAGCGATTCGTTAGGCAGTAGACCACTCCATTCAAACTATCAACAGAACCAGTGCTGCTGAGGGTACCCTATGACTTCCACGTTGCTGGCAACAGGTTATATACAACTTTGAATGAAATTTTCTGATATTCATAAAAAGGAACTATATTGCTAATGATTGAGATCAATCGAGTGCAGCTAGATTAGAAAAGAACACTGACTTTTCACAATCATTGGCTGTGCCTAGCCATTTTGTTTCTTAGCAAAGAAGTCTGCCATATTTAGCAAAAAAATTGTAAAAGTGTTTCATCAGAAGGATAATGATTTTTAAGTGCTAATAAATTGTTCAAAACATTCATTAAAACAATATTGATTGTTTCATCTATAAAATAGATCCGTACTACTCCGTGAACAACAGTAATAGAATCTTATAGCTCTCAGATTGATGCTAGGCCGCGAATAATAAAACTATATAGACTTTCACTCCAACGAAAATTAATAAAAGCTAAATAGCACCTAAACGTTCGTCTCACATTAACAACAAATTAATAATCATTACAAGCATTAACATGACTTTTGTTTTCTTTTTGAAATACATAGTAATTTTTTGTACATGAATGAATGAATGAATTTGAATGAATTTTATTTGTACCAATTCTTTTACATAACTTTTACAATTATCCTACTCTAACCTAAACTACATACAAATTTTTACATAACCTTATTGCTACCTTGGTTTGCATGGCACCCAGGCCATTTGCCTCCCAGGTAGCTCTGATCAATCTTTTCCACCTTATATTAATTAATTGTCCCTCTCCCCCACTCTGCCTTCTTCATTTACACTCTTTACTTTTCTTGCCCATTTTTCTCTTACTTTCTTCAAAAACTCACCTATACTTCTAACCTTCCTTTCCTCTTTCACTGTTAACATTTTTATGGCTACCATTTTCCCCTCTATTTTTTCCCATTTTTTCTCCCAAACCTTTTTCCTCCATAGTGCTAATTCCTTACATTCTGTCAAATAATGTTCTATACTTTCTTTCTCACCGCACATTTCACATATTCCTATTTTACCGCTTCTTGTCCCTCTTAAAAATATTGCTCCTGTTCTCATCCACGCTAGTCCTTTTTCCTGTCTGTTTTTTTGTACATAGCTGTTGGTAAATCTTCATTTAGAATTTACATGTATGTATTTAATTTTTCATTTTTTGGTCACTAAGGTTATCTTTCAAGTTCTTTTTAACATTTGTAATCTACTGAATACAGAAAACTGCATTACAGATAACCTTATGGTATCCTTTCCTGTTTTTCTCTGCCATTAACTCAATGTGTAGTTATAACTGCTGTAAGCTTTGAAATTCTTGAGGGAAAGGAAATAAAAATGTATTGCATAATCTCAACAGTTTATAACCAGTTCGTTGTTAGCGGTCGAGAGGGATGGTTGTGTGCTCTGCCCTCTCTGTGAGTTAGCTCGTGCTATTGAGTGTTTGTGTTATGCTGTGCTGTGCAGTCAAATAGGCAGTTATTTTCCCTGTGATTTTTTTGTCTCATTCATAAAAGTTATTACCTTAATGAGTGCTCTATAATCTCATGGCTCTCGCGCCTGATACTGAGCAGTTGGTTTGCTCTTCTTTAGAGCTTGTTCGCCATCCTGAAGTTATGTCAGGGTTCCGAGCGCCAAGATTATCTTCGTCCTCAGATCGACTCCCGTCACTGAATGATAGTTCCACTACTAACATGCGTCCTCCTACTACACCTCCTGTGAATTCTTGTGCAACGACTAGTTCAAAGCGTAATCTCGATGCTTCTTTTGACTCTGAATCTCTGTCAGTGGAAAGCTTTCAAACGCCGAGCAAGAAGTTAACAGTGTCTGCTGCGCAGATTTGTCACAAATACATTGTTGATCTGCCATCAGTCCACAACAGGTATGCAGCCTTAGAAACTATGGACGAAGATCCTCATAATCCTACTGTTTCTGGAGAAACTTCCAAGGCAACTATCCCCCCTATCTTTCTTCACGATGTCAATCATTACCAACAAATAGTAGCTGACTTAACCTCGCTCACTCATCATGAGTTTACTACACAGCAACGTGGAACGGTGCTCAAAATCAACACTACTACTACTGACAATTTTTGTTCTGTCACCAAATTCCTTGATGAAGCCCGATTGCCTTACCATACTTTTCAGGACCCGCGAAGACAATGTTTCGAGGTTGTGCTCCGAGATGTTCCCCTTTCCTTAACCGACGAAGTGCACCAGGAGTTACTAGGCCAACAGTTACCAATTAGAAAAGTAGTACGCTTGTTTCACAAAAATAAACAACCCATGCCACTTTGTGTAGTGGAATTGGATAACACCGAGGACGCAAAGTGCGTTTTTCAAGTCAAGCGTCTGCAACATGCAATTATCTCTGTGGAACATCGCCGTAAATCTTCCCTCATTCCTCAGTGTACCAACTGTCAACGATATGGCCACACCAAAAATTTGTCATTTACCATCACAGTGCGTCAACTGTCCTGAAAGTCACCACTTCTCAGCGTGTCCGAAGTCTAAGGCCGTGCCACCTCAATGTGTGAACTGCAATGGAGAACATTCCGCGAATTATAGGGGCTGTCCATCATTTCTTGCTCTCAAAGAGAGACAACAACGCCGTAGTTCTTCTTTAGAGAAGAAATTAGGTTTTAGGTATAAAAAAAGTAAATGGCAGAAAATTGTTGGTGGAGAAACCCGACATCTGTGCTTGGCGCTGTAGATTCCTTTGGGAAATTCTTAAACACAATTTCCAACAAACTGTTTGGCTTGATGAGACATGGATTAATGCTAAATCATTATGTCAACAAAGGCTGGACGGACGACACGCTAGAAGCAACAATGAATGTACTGTTAGGTAAAGAAGACAGAATAATACTCCTCCATGCTGGAACGGTGTCAGGTTTTGTTTCCAATTGTTGTCTTCTTTTTAAGTCCAAAAAGACAGTTGATAATTACAAGGAGATGAATCATAACATTTTCCTTAAATGGTTCCAAGAACAGCTCCTTCTAAATTTACATAGACCATCAAAAATAGTAATGGACAATGCGAAATACCACTTGTAATTTCTGATAAGGCACCAACAATGGGAACAAGAAAAAATGAAATTATTCAGTGGCTTGCACGCCATAATGTACCAGCGAAGCAGGAACTGAAAAAAATAGAGCTATTGGAACTTGTAAAAGTGAATAAACCACGGTTTCCAAGTTATATAGTCGATGGCATTGCTGCAGAACATGGACACAAAATAGTTAGACTTCCCCCTTATCTTTGCCATTTTAACCCAATTGAACTAATCTGGGCTGAAGTAAAGGGCTATGTTCGGCAAAACACCAAAGATTTTCTGTGTCATCTGTAATAAAGCTGACAGAAGAGGCATAAACAGCAATAAAAGCTGAAAAGTGGGAGAAGGCAGTTATCGTTACAAAGGGTGTAATAAGTGCAGTATGGGAAAGTGAAGGAGTTTCGAAAGAAGAGATAGAACAGCTCGTCATTTCCTGGGGAATTCCAGCAGCTCTTCAGATGATGATGACGGTGGCAACATTGTCTACCAAGAGAGTAGCACCAGCAAAAATAATAGTGATGCAAATGATTCAGATATCAGTGGTATTTCCCCACTAGAATAAGCATAAATATTTCACAGTATGTTTCTTTTGTTAACGCAAATCTTTAGACTGATACACGAGGGTGAATCAAAAAGTAACTTGCAGTTTCAAACTATGGCCATTTATTAAACCACATAGGCAACACAGCTATGGCAACATACAATGTAAGTTCACTTTTCCACATACTCCCCAAGAGACTGTAAACATTTATCGGATCAGGCAACCGACTTTTCTATTCCAGATGCGTAGAGGTCACCTCCAGTGCTGTGTAATCACCTGCTGGATACAGCTACTTGCACCTCCTCATCGTTTTGGAATTGTCGTCCACCAAGATCATTTTTCACCTTACTAAACACATAGTAATCACATTGTGCTAAGTCTGAACTGTATGGTTTGCTCTTCTAAGAGTGCAAAATGGCGCCGAGTGTAGAAGCAGGAAATAGAAGCTCTCAAGAAAACGTAAAATCCAATGAAAACAAATGTAAATGTTGTTCAAAAAGAGTTCTTAAAGGAATAAGATGCGATAGTTGCTATTTTTGGATTCATGAAAAGTGTGCAAAAGTTGACCTAAAACATATAAAGGATGAAGATATCTGGCAGTGCCACATGTGCCAGGAATCGCGTATGATTACACGCAGCAAGGCAAAATCTTCACCCGTTGTTGGTATTACAAAACAAGGAGAAGAAAGCAAAAAAGATCCTGTAAGTACCAAAAAAGTTCTGGAAAACAAGGGGGAAAGTCAACTAATTTCGAATCATCGAAATGTGATTAAAACGCACGAAGTGTACTGAGCACCACGTGGTGATACAGAAATAATAGCGTCTCTACAGACTGTGATTGATATCCTAAATAAAGACCTAAAATGTGCACAAACTGAAGTAAACATATTAAGAAAAGAAAACAGTGACCTAAAAGCGCAATTATCGGAACAAACACACTGAAACACATAAGAAGAAAGTGGAGAGTGGACGAAAGTTATCAGCAAGAAACCGGCGAAGGCAACGAATCGCCAACGAAGCAGACTGCATATTCAGTTATACACACGGAAAATACCACAGTTTCCACCAGCAACAGATTCAAAGCTCTACAGTCAGCGACTTCGGAGAATGAAGAGGAAACAAACACTGTGAAGGTCAACAGATTCGTTTGGAAACGACCTAACCAAACTCTTGAGGCGGAAGAGAAGAAACAGAAAGTGATAGTGATGGGTGACTCCATAATAAAACATGTGCGAGTGAATGGTGTAAAGTGGGTATACAGCTGCTCAGCAGCTACGTCAAAAAGTGAGTGAACAAAATGTTGGTGATAGTTTACTGCAAAATGCCAAAGTGGTTGTACTACATGTGGGTACAAATAACCTTAAAAATTCTTCATGTCCAGAGGAAGTGATGGGTGAGATATATAGTTTAATAAGATCAACCAAAACAATGTTCCCTCAAGCTACTATTGCAGTAAATAGCATTGTAAAAAGGCTTGACTTGCCAAAATGGTACATAACTAGTGTAAATAATAACATAAGATGGGCTTGTAATGCGTTAAAAGCGGTGTTTGTTAATGTAGACCACCAGCTGGACGATTCTTGTTTAGGTAAAGATGGCTTGCATCTAAATTGTAAAGGTTCCTACTTGCTAGGTAAAGCTATTGACAAGGCTGTAGATATAATATATAAAAGTCAGTTAAACTAATCTCTTTGCAAGAAGGTGCCATTCATGCTTTTCAAAGTAAAAATGTAAGTAGTGACAACAAAACAAAAACCACTGTGCATGAATGCTGTAAACATAAAAGAGAGAAATTGCAAGGTATTGGAACAAATTGGCTCATACATTTAAATATTCAAAGTATTAAGTCAAAATTAGATGCTCTTGAAATATTTTTAGATGAAATCAAAGATCTCAATGTCGGCATTGTCTGTCTAAACGAACATTGGTTGCCCAAGGAACAGATAAATATCTTAAACAGATTGAATAAATTTATCTTAGTCGACTATTACGCAAGGGAATCAGCAGTCCATGGGGGATCATGCATCCTGATTAACAAAAACTTAAATACTGGAATTAAAATAAGAGACGATCTCAAAACTTTTAAAGAAGAATATTTTTTTGAAGAATCTGCCATAGAGCTAACTGATTTCAATATTCTAGTGATTTCTCTCTACAGGGTACCATATCAGTATACATTGGAAACATTTCTACACAAACTAGAGGGTCTAATGAATAAACTAAATAAGGAAAGAAATAAAAAAATTATAATAGCTACTGACTGGAATATAAACATACTCAGGGAAAATAACTGTGAAACAAAAGATGCACTTTCGATACTTAAGCAACATGGTTTTATCTGTCACATTAGAGAACCTACACGAGAAACCACTACATCTTCCACCTGTATAGATAATTTAATCACAAATATACTCTTTAGTAACATTGATTGTTTTACCATAGACACAGGTTTATCTGACCATAAAGCCTTACTTGTAAATCTTACAGGAATCAAGAACACTAGGAGCAAAAACAAGTATAAAACTATACGAATTTACAGCGAGCAAAACATCTTTGACTTCAAGGGAAAGTTAGCCACTATAAATTGGCCCCTAAGTAATGCAAAAACTGTAGATGATAACTATAATGATTTCCTTAGAGAATTTCTTTTGGTATATAACGAATCTTTTCCAAAAGTCACGTGTAAGCAAATATTAAAAACCTTTAACTTAAGTTGGTGTACACGTGGAATCCGAATTTCAAGTAAACGAAAGAGAATGTTACACAGAAAACTGAAATCCTCAAACAGTGCAGAATTGCGTCAATATTATAGTAAGTACAGTAAAATATACAAAAGCATAATACGGAAAGTCAAATACATGGCAATAGAAAGTTATATTAAAAATTCTGACAACAAAACAAAAGCAACCTGGAAAGTAATAAAAAATGAACTAGATACCGGAAAAAACCAAATAAATTCAAGTAAACACTTAACAAATATAAATAGTAAGAATAGATTAGAGGAATTAAATAACTATTTTGCAGAAGTAGCAGATATGATTCTGGATACTCCCCCCTCAGTCCCCAAAGCATTACAAAAAATGGGCATAAGTAACCAGCATGCATCACCTGAATTCAACTTAGGGACAGTCTCGCCGTCTGAAGTTAAAAAAACAATATCTGGATCCAAACCAAAAACGTCAAAAGGATGGGATGAAATCCCACCCATACTAATAAAAAAAGTGCAAGAAGAACTGCGTGTACCTCTTGCTTACATATACAACCAGTCACTTACAATGGGAGTTTTTCCGGAAAGAATGAAATATGCAATAATCCATCCAATTCACAAAGGAGGTGGTGATGAATTAAAAAATTACCGGCCAATCTCGGTGCTCCCATATTTCTCTATAATTCTAGAAAAAATAGTGCATTCCAGATTAATAGCTTACCTAGAAAAAGCAAACGTTCTCAATAGTTCTCAGCATGGATTTAGGAAAAATCTTTCCACTAGCACAGCACTCATAGATTTTGTAAACACAATTGCAAAAAATCTGGATGAAAAAAGACAAACTGCTGCCCTAATTTGCGATATATCCAAAGCGTTTGACTGCGTAAACCACAACATACTAATAAGTAAATTACAACAGTATGGCATAAGACACGCGAACTTAGAATGGTTCAAATCCTATCTAATAGATTGTAAACAAAAAATTATATTAGAGGGAAATGCTGGCCCTATACATACAAAATGGAAGCCCGTCAAAAATGGAGTCCCACAGGGTTCAGTTCTGGGTCCACTCCTTTACAAGGTATATACGAACGATCTTCCAGTCACTGTTAGCGGACAACAGATACTTTATGCTGATGACACCTCCATTATTTTGAATCGTACAGATATTCAAAATTGGAATTGTGTATGTTAAAATGCACCAGAGCAGATCCCAAGTTGTTTGGGCACAGCAAATGTCAATATTGTATAAGATATGTAATTATCAAAATTGTATGTTTTTTGTAATCAATGCCCTGAAACAATGCATATTGAAGGGAAATGTGTTCAAGGTTGATCATGACCGTGTGATCGACATATTGGTCGAATCAACAATTGGCTAATTAATCACAGTTACTATGTCTGTAACTACGGGAACAAACAATTACCCCTATAGAGAGGTAAGGAATGATTTTGACTATTGATACGTCGTGTAAGACGGACATATATTCGCATCACCAACTATAACGAGATATTACTGGCAACCAATAATACTGGATTGTATTGACAAAAGACATTATTTTAGTAAAATACTGCACGTTGATTTTTGTTATGTGCGATCATATCATAAATATTCTACAATATTTACGAGAGAAGTGTGAATTCAACTTGCATAAAAGTCACGGAGGTTTTGATTCGAATAGTTTCAGGACCTCAAAACATCAATATTTGTAAAAAGTGAAGATAATTTGTTGTTTTATTGTAACTTCATAATAGTAAAATTTAAATTGGTGGAGAACTGAATATTATGGAAAATATATTTAATAATCGCCATCATATATCCATTAACCCATTGAATGCCATGAAGATACGAGCCTTATCGCTAGACCAACCACAATAAAAAGCCGCTACAGCACCAAAACAAAATTATATGATTTAATTCTAGCCAACAAGACTACTCAGAAAACCTTTTTAATTGACCAAATACTGTCTAAGTATAACCATACAACCTTAAGGCTCCCTGCCTATCACTCGGATTTGAATCCCATTGAATTCATATGGGCAGACGTCAAACAATGGGTTGCAAGCAGAAATGTAGCCATTAAAATAAAAGATGTTGAAATGCTGTGCTGCCAAAGATTTGAGCAAATTGGCCAAATGTAATGGGTAAAGGTGTGTCATCATGTGAATCAAATTGAACAAGAGTACTGGGAGAAAGATGATGTAATGGAAGACAGAAAGCAGTGATGAGGATAATGACAGGGATGATGACTACACATAGGGTTGTGTGCCACTGAAAATTTAGTGGAACTATAGTAATTAACCCTTTATTGCCTGGTGTGACTTATAAGATACATAAGCTTTTTTTCCTATTTGTACTAGTTTTAACTTTTTTTTCTGCTATATTCTTGTTATACTGTCTGTCACCAATTAAAAATACATATTTGAACGGTTTGAATTGTAAAAAAGTATTTTTTTTACAATTTATATTGTAGTGTTTTTTTTTTAAAAGAAAAGAAGCAAAATCCATGCAACCGCAGTCAAATGATACCCCGTCATCATCCACGCATGCCATCACACCGATTATTTTACGTGGGCCCTCCCCGTCCTTTACCACAGGCACATTTGACTGCGGTTGCCGAGACTCGAACTCACGACCTCAGGCTTTGAGCGCATGGCCAGTGCACTACGTGTTGCCTTAACGATCATGGCTATCCGAGCCAGCAGGCTGAAGGCCTCTCAGACCACCTAATCTAAACCGGTTTCGAATTAGAGGAAGAACGGCATATGTAGCAAAATAATTCAGGCAATAGAGGGTTAAGCAAAAATTGAAGCTATTAACAGTAAAGCAGCAGAATCTAAAATAAGAACAAATTTAGAAACTAAAAGTTTCACTTATCTTAGTGATATTGCAAGAACTTCCACAGCTGACTAGTTTCAAGTTGTATCCAACTTATGTTCAAAGCTATACAAACAAGTTACCTAGTTAACTTGAAACTAGTCAGCTGTGGAAGATCTTGCAATATTACTAAGTGAAGCTTTTAGTTTCTAATGGGGCCGAAATGATCTAGTTGTCAACGGGCCCTTAAACACCACTCACTCACTGGTTTCTAATTTGTTCTTATTTTAGGAACTATGGTATTTAATTTGGTTGTGACTGTACTGCTTCTCTATGTATTCATCTGTGAAATAAACAGTCTACTGGTCCTTGAGAGGCTGATCACATCACAATGCGATATTGCTGCTACTGAAACCAGATAAGTAACTTGCATTAAACCTCTCACTTAAATATCTCAGCACTCTAGAACTTTTGCGCGATCTATACCTTGTACCTAGGATTAATGACTTCATTGTCAGAAATCCAGCATTAGCTAACAACATACCTTGTACCTCTCTGAACACTGCAAATTTAGCTATTATACAATATATATTTTTTAAACTGAATTGTTACATAAAAATAGTAGAAACAAAAATGATATAAGGGAACTTCAGAAAGTAAGTTACACATTTAATTTAAAAGGTGAGTTAATTAATAACACTGAACAACACTTACAAAATATTTTTCCGGGATGCGTTTCGAAGGTTAACTTTCCTCCATTATCAACCTGACAATAACTGGGTTTCCATGGTGCGGATGGTGATGCTTCTTCTGATGTTTCTTCTGGTAACGGTTCAATGAACTTACTACTGAAAATGTCACTCTGAGGAATGTCGAAATTAAATACTCGGTTTCTATTTTTTAAAATAAAGATTTGTTCCCATGTGGACAGTTCTTGTTTTCCGGTTATGTGTTTAAGAAGTTTCGGTTCTAGCTTAATGTCATGATTTTTTGTCCAAAAGTGAAATGCAACTGCTGATTTTTCTAATTGTTTGCTCTTAATGTTTCTAACGTGTTCCTTGGATCTGATTTCTAAATTTCTTTTGGTTTTTCCTATGTATATTTCATTACAATCACTGCATTCATTTTGGTATATGCCAGATTTTTTGTTAGGTGATGTTTGAAAGTAGTAGGTGTTTTATGGAGTAATGGTTTACTAGTGCTAGCTGAATGTTGTATTCCTTGAACACTTTTTTAAATTTATCAAAGGCCCATGGATGATATGTACATTTTTTGAATATCATTTTTGTTTTTGCTGCTGTGAGACTTGTAGTTTCTTTTAATAATTTTTTCTTTTCTGCTCGTTTTACCTTTTTATCTACTAATTCTTTACACATTCAAGTTACACATGATTATAACAGGACAAGTAATTTTTGCTCAATGCACTACACTGCAAAGTAAGACAGATACACTTTTTATTTTTAAAAATAGTCACCAAGTCTATACAACAATCTGAACTTTCCGCCAGTTGTTCAATGCCTCAATGACAAATCTGTTTCTCCCCAGATGTTCTTCCAGCTGCTGAACAGATGAAAATCACACTGTGCAAGATCAGAACTGTATGCTAGATGCTTCCATACATCCCATCGTACACATTGAAGCAAATGAGACTATACTTGGCGTATCCTTAGTTGGTGATTCACATTTCAACCAGTGGAGACAACAGTGTTGCCAGTTTTAGTGCCACCATCCATGAGGTGAGCAAATGCATAGTACAAACAGGAATAATGCCGCACAAACTCAAAGGAATTAATAATGACTGTACACAGTAACGGGTGATAGCAGATTAAGGCAGCAAACACATAAGAAAATGAAGATTCAATTCAAATATTTAAATACACAGATATTGAAGTATTATTCGATACTTATGTCAGCATTTGTTATAAAATAAGCAATAACTGTCTGCATAAATGCAATATTACAAGAAAGAAAGTCGATAAGGAAACTTAAGTTCTTGTTTGTGTGACTGTAACAAAATACGAGATCTATTTTGGAGCTATTTTAATTATATCATGTTAAATAATAGAACCATACCTCCAATTTGATGCTCTATTCCAATGGAAAAATGCTGCTCAATTTGCAAATCGCTATCATCAACACTGTCGTTACTGCTGCTATTGTTGTTATCTTCGTCATCTGAGCTACTGGAACCTCCCACAGATATAATAAGATCCCTGTTACTTCCAAAAGGCCCTCATTTTCCCATGCTGCAGACACAACTCCTTTTGTATGAGAAACGACATCCTTCCAATTTTCAGACATGTTTGCCAATGCTTCTTCTGTTAATTGAATCACAGATGATATTTTCAAATCTTTGTTACTACAAGCAACATAAATCTTAACTTGAGCCTGAATCAATCCTATTGCGTTAAAATGGCAATAGTATGGAAGAAGTCCAAGTATTTATGTCCATGTTTTGCAGCAATTTCATCTATTACATACTGTGGAGATCACAGTTTATTTTTACTAATTCCAATGACTCACATTTTTTAATGTCATGGCTGACTGGTACATTGTGGTGAGTAAGCCATTCTAGCATTTCGGCTTTTCTGGTTGCCATTGTCGGAGCTTTATCTAAAATAACAATGGTATTTTGCATTGTCCATTATTATTAAACATAGTTCATGCACATTAGGCAGCAGCTGCTCCTCAAACCATTTTTTAAAAGTTGAGTGATTCATTTCTTCGTGGTAGTCTCCTTTCATCTTTGATTTGAACAGTGGACAACAATTTGGAATAAAGCCATGGGAGTTCCCAGCATGAAGAAGTATTATTCTTCCTCCTTTACCTAATGGTACCCCAATAGTTGAATTTACTGTGTCCGCATGTACACAACGCACTGAAGGTAAGACTTATCGCTGCGTCACATCATCAGAAAAAGCATTCCTAAAAACCACTACAGTACTATAGCAGAACTCTGTCTGTAGATATTTCGGAACATGAACTCTAATCTAACAAAGTACCATCATGTGTAACTTACTTTTTGAATTACCCTCACATTTGGCATTGAGGAGCAAAATCCTCTTGCATGACTATGTTTTTTGTAACTTAATTTTTAAGAATAGAAATTCAAAGACCTTCTAAAAAAGAGTAAATGAGACCATTTTGGATAGTACAAATTTAATACCTTTGAATAACTCCATTAACATTAGAAATGTAACTATGTTCTTGATAAATGAACCCTTCTTAACCACAGCAAAAGAACATTAGATTACAATGCTAACTTCTTGAGCTGCAGATATTCATAGTTGCAATACAGTTTTCTGATCTTTGTTTTGTTGAGTTCAAGGTAGTGTTTTTACTTACTTGTTGGTGAAAAACTTTTTCTGCCAGTACCAATGTGACTATTTTTTTGTAATTATTCTGACATAAGACTGTATAGCTCTCATGTAACATTCAAATTATGCCTTTAAACATATTATATTTTTCAAAACTCTGTCAATTCAAATATAAATTAATGCACAGGACATAAGCAATTAATCCTGTAGCAAAAATAAATAAACTAGAATTCTGACAGACTTTGTGTTATAGTAAATAAATATAACTCTGTAAAGAAAATAAGATTTACTTTTTTTGGAAGACAACAGTTCTCTGCAATTCTAATTTGTTTTGTATTACTTCTTTTTAATTTCTGTTTTTAATATTTAGCTGTTCTGTGCTTTGCCAGCTTCTGCTTCTTCATCTTCATCATCATCATCCTCCTCGTCCTCTTCATCATCATCAGAATCTTCTTCGGATTCCTCATAGTCCTCATCATAATCATCTGCATTTAAAAATAAGTAAATTATTTTACTATGCTGAATCACTAGGAATAAAATCTAGTGTAAAACAACTGTAGCAACTGGAGAATTCCATATTATAAATGAGCTTTGAGTGAGTGAGTGAGTGAGTGAGTAGTGTTAAAGCATCCATCGACAACTAGGTTGTTTGGGCGCCACATCAAGAGCTAAAAACAGGAAAACACAGAAACTCCTATGCTTCACAGTTAAAAAGTGAAAATTAAAAGTTAAAAACAACAGACAGTTACAAGGCTAAAAAGGTAAGACTGTTAAAAAAGAACACAATCAGACTCTAAAACTCCAAAAAAAAACCTCTGAGATAGACATTAAACTTGGCGACCAAACCCAATATTAACAACAAACCTCAGTGCCTTATCTACAGGAACTGGGTCGTTGCCTAGAGCACAGTGTAAAACCCAGGCCAAGGGACTGGTGGCCATGAGCAGGTTGCGAACAATCAAGTAGAACATGGAGAGTTGTACGCCACAAGTCAAACAGACAGGTACGCATCACCATGCAAAAGATGTCCATATGTGGCGAGTATGTGACCTCTTTGTAAATGGGTTAGGATAACCTCCAACTACCAGAAGTCCCTACTGAGACGGGAACTTCCATACATATATATGTTGGTAATTATAAAACCAGAATGTAAACATACGACTCATAGGTATAAGTAAAATTTTTGCATTATGACTTGTGTAAAGTGTAGTTGCCCCTTGAAAGTATGTTGACCTGGGTGCATTTCTGAGCGACAGAAAAAAAAAAAAATCTTTTGTTATTTAGCGCCAAAGAGCGGCTTGCCTCAAAAGCACAAGGACACAGCTGGAGAAACCATATGCCTCCACACCTCCCGTAACGGACCAGAGAAAGTGCGGGAATGAAAATATATATAAATAGGGGGATTTCAACAGAACGAGTCAGTCTGTTGTGTTGTTGCTAGCAGGGTGAACCTGTAAGACACTATGTATAGTTTCGCGTCAAAAACGTTGCGCGAAAAGAGACCGAGATCAGTGTAAAGGGGAAGTATATTTGTGATATTAAGACACAAATCAGAAAATGTCTGTGCTGTACTTTGTCATCTAACCTCGCGCCTGAGAAATATCCTTTTCTTGCCTACCTAAATCCCGGTACTTAATGCCATACAAAATCAACGAAGCGGCGAACAGCGCAGAGACAGCTACTGCACCGGAAGAGCTACCGAGGCATTGAACCCTAAGTGAGTCATTGCCAAACTGGTCGACCAGCTGTAGCCATTACAAAAGTGGCGCCCAACGCCGTCACATTACAAGAGGTCAGCCAGGGTTGTACAGTGTCCTTGATTGTCTGCAAGTGCCAGCTAAGGCTTTCCAAAACATCTGCGGATCAGAAATAGAGAGCGATGGAAGTACTGCTGCACATCCCTATAAGGCAGAGTGTGAGTAGAACACTCGGCAAACAGCATGCAGACTCAGCACCTCCATCCGCCTTCTTATTGTCAGTAATACCCACATGGCTGTAGAGGTGCTGCAAAACTGTTCCAAGGCCTGAATAGGGATCAGTCGGAGCATATCATAAAATTTCCAGGAACTAAGCTGGAGATAAAAAGTAAGAAATAAAATATTTCAAACAGTTCAGTAGCAAATACTGAAACAACTCGGTAGTAAAGCTGAACTGGCGTCTGGAAGGCAATAATTGTGAACTTCACTGTAGTAAACTAAACTAATGGGACATTTTTTACCATCGCCCCTACATCCCAGACTAAGCTCCCAGTGATTTTCATCTGTTTCCAAACATTAAAACAGTGGCATGCATCTGCACACTTCACCAATGATGAACTTCATCACATTGTGAAGAGTTGGCTACGTTCACAGGCGGCAATATTTTATGCAGAGGGTATGTCAAACAACTTTAATTTAAAAGGTGAGTCAATTAATAACACTAAACAACACTTACATTATAATTTTCCAGAACGCGTTTCAGAATTTTATAATGTAAGTGTTGTTTAGTGTTATTAATTGACTCACCTTTTCAATTAAATTGATTATAACAACACTGTTTTCAAACATCTATGAAAGGAAGATATCAAACACTGTTAAAAGGTATGACAAGTGCTTGAATTTGTTCAGAGAACATGTAGAAAAATAGAAAAAAATGCTGTAGTTTTCAAATATAGTAATAACATGTTTATACCTCAACTGGTTTAATTTTTATTTCCAAACAGAGGTTACTTTCTGGACCGCCCTCATATACAATTATATAGGTATAGTTAGTGTAATTTAATTTACAAGGTGAGTCAATTAATAAACTAAACAACACTTACAATTATTAATTGACTCACCATTTAAATTAAATTAATTATAATAACACTGTTTTCAAATTTCTATGAAAGGAAGATAGTGTACTTTATTGACGAAAAAAGTGTTGGCTGCATTGCTTTGAGTGATGGAGAACTTGGCTATCCTGCTTGTTCAGTATGGCTACATGTGCAATAACATAAATAGGTGAGTGAGTGAGTAGTGAGTCAGTCAGTAAGCAAAGAAACAAACACACAAACAAATAAACAAACAATTATAAAGCTTAAGTTACACTAATAAAATCTTTTCCAACAAGAAATCATCCAAATAAATAATTGTAAAGGCATACTACACCAAAAAATGTGAAGCTGCACTTTGAAAAAATCTGATGAGCTGCACTCACATGACTTTCTCTACTCTTGTACAATCTATTTGTACAAATTCTTATTCCTATATCTTCTTCGTGCTATTTGAGATAAACATTTGTACTAATTATCTTATTGCTTATTTCCTTGTAGGTGCAATGGGAAAGTTAAAATGATAGTTAAATCTTTTAAAGCTTTAAGATTCTGTTCTCTTTGCACACTTACCATATAAAAAATGAACGATAATCCATTTCACGAAAGTTTTAAGTTTCTGAAACTCACACACATAACAAGGAATATCTCCAAAATGGTTAACCCTACAAGAAAATTCATTGAGACATAAATTGTGTATTTTAGCAAGATCTACATTTTTGTATAGTATGATTTGGTCTATCTCTAACCGTTTACCAGTTATGCAAAAGTCGTCCAGAGTAAATACAACTACAGGAGCTATAGCCAGAAAATTCAAGATATACATTTCATTTGGAATAAAAATATCTCAAACATATGACATTTTAATAAAAATCGTTACAGCCATTTTCAAGAAAATCAAAATTTTCCATGTAAAGGGTAGCTTAGGGTGGTGCTATTTTCTTCAAAATCTTCGTATTGATCCTTGAAAGACATTAAACTTAAATACCACCTTTGGTTTTTAACCGACTTTTCGTTTTTGAGTTATGCTGTCCAGACAGCCTGACAGACACATAGACACACACATGGATCTTTTTCTAAAAATGCTTTTTTTGGATTCAGGGGGTCTCAAAACATATATTTCCAGTGAAATCTTGATATTGAATTTTTGGGTGGAATATAATACTTCCCCCACTTACCAGAAGAGAAAATAAAAAAATCTTGTCACATTTTGTAAAGTTAAAGCTTTTTTTTACACATCAATGGACATAGAAAAGAGAAGAAAAGCATGAAACTACTAAGAATACAGCCTCAAGTCAGAAGTAACTTACCTTCCAAATCTCCAGAAGCACCATAATAACCTCCTGCATATCCATCATCATCATCGTCCTCTGTTGCTTGATTCTGACGGCCAAATTTGTGGGTTCTTGCTACAAATGCAAGACATTTGTTAACAATCTAATATTTTTATTTTATATCAAGAATTAAGATTGGATTGGATTGCTGAAGTTTAGGGCCTGTCAACAACTAGGTCATTTGGACCCTAGTTCAGAATATAAAAAAATCTAAAACTCGCCTAAAAGCTGCCTAAAATGTGAGGGCTAAAAGAGCAACTAAAAATGCAAACAGATAAAAACACCAAACGGCGCGTGAGTGCGCTAAGTTAAAACTTGGTAAAACCATTCATTAAAATGTCTAAAAGAACAAAGCTAAAACAGATCTTAAAACTAAGCACTTAAAACAGTAAAATGTAAAACACAAAAGCTAAAACGCAAAAACGAATGGTAAAAAGCTAAAAAATTTCACACACTAAAAAACACGTTATACTTGTTTAGCAAACCCAATTTGTGCAATGAACCGCAGCACCTTACAGGCAGACACCAGGTCGCCACCCAAAATTCAGGCAAGTGTACACCCCAGGCCAACCAACTGGCACTCACGAGCGTATTGCAGACAGTCTATAAGGATATGGGCCACAGAAAGTTGGACGTTACACGTAGTGAGACAGGTGCCGGGCCCCCATGCAAATGGTACTCATGGGTCACCCGTGTGGGACCTATCCTCAGGCAGGCGAGGATAACTTCAGCCCACCTGGAGTCCCTGCAGGATGTCAGTCAGGGATCTACGCTGTCCTTAATGGTCCGCAATTGAGAGCCAGAGAATTCCTCCCATGAGTGCTGCCAGATCGATAAAAGATGTCGACGGAAATGCCACTGCACATCGACATAAGGCAGACTGTATGTGGCAACATCCGGCACATGGCATGCAGCTTTAGCAGCTGCATCCGCTTCCTCGTTGCCAGGCCTGGGGTCCAGGTTAAAAGCAACTGGTAAGAGTAACTGCAAAATGAGAGCCTGTATTTTTAAAACCAATGCTGAGATGCCGATACACTGTTCCAAGAACTGAATGGCACTCAGAGAGTCTGAACAGATGATAAAATTGCCGGGAGCTGAGTTTGAGATAAAAAGTAAACAAAATATAGCAAACAGCTCGGCAGTATAAACGGAACCATGGTCCGGAAGTCGGTACTGGTGCACCTTGCCGTTACACACTAAACTACATCCCATAGCTCCACCCACCTGGGATCCATCGGTAAACACCGGGGTAAAAGTCCGGTGGCGGCCCAGAAGTTCGGTGAACAGTTGGCGATACACCGATTGCGGGGTGGATATCTTAGCATAGCCTGAGAGCTCCAGGTCGAATTGCGCGTGCTGGAGTTGTCAAGGGGCAGAGCGTCCAAGAGAGGATCGCTCTACAGCAGGCATGCGGAGGTCGGGTTTAAGAAGTAGTTCGCAGAACCAAATACCGGTTGGGCACGATATAGTTGTGTTGCGCAGATAATGGTGAGCAAGGTCGGGATGCAGGACAGATTTAAAAGGATGACCCGGATGGGCTGCCAACCTTGCGACATATGAACACAATAAAACCGAACCTACAGTGGTGGTTCTCCAGACTCAGCATACAGACACTCAACTCTACTGGGACGGAATGCCCCAGTAGCTAGACGGATACCAGCATGGTGTACAGCATTTAAAAGACGAAGTTTAGAGGCGGATGCCGCGCCATATCGTACCACTACCGTAATCTAGCTTTGACCCCACCAGTGATCAATACAATCGTAACATAACTGTACGATCACCACCCCAAGAAACTCCTGACAAAAGGCGCAGTACTCGAAGTGAGCGATCGCAGGAAGCACGAAGTTGGCGAATATGGTGCTCCCACGTCAACTTACTGTCGAAGTGCAGGCCAAGGAACTTGAGGTACGGAACAAACGGTAGACGTGTGCCACACAAATAAAGATCAGGAGGAGGGTGTACGCCGCGAACTCGATGGAAGTGGACACACTGAGTTTTCGTAGGTGAGAACTGAAAGCCGGTACGAAGGGCCCAGTCTGCGATTGATGTTATGGTCAGCTGCAGTTGACGCTCAATGTACTCGAGATTATACGAGCGATAGTAAATTGCAAAGTCGTCAACATACAGCGACATCGGGATTCCGCTACGAACAACATCAGCGATTCCGTTAATTGCTACGGCGAAGAGCGTGACACTCAAGATGGATCCCTGAGGCACACCATTCTCCTGAATCTTTTCCTGTGACAGGGTATTACCAATGCGGACACGAAATTTGCGAAGTCGTAAAAAGTTTAAAATGAACAGCGCTAAGTGACCGCGTAAAACGTAACCGTGCAGAGCATGAAGGATTCCATAGCGCCAGGTGGTGTCGTAGGCCTTCTCTAAATCAAAGAGGACACCCACGACATGGTGCTTCAGCAGAAAGGCATTTTGGATGTACACCTCTAAGCGTGTCAGATGGTCGGCACTAGAGCGATGGTGACGAAAACCGCACTGAATATTGGTGAGCAGGTTATGTGTCTCTAGCCACCACACTAAACGAGTGTTAAGCATCTGTTCGAAGGTCTTACAAACAACACTCGTTAGGCAAATAGGGCGGTAACTAGAGGGAAGTGTCCTGTCTTTTCCAGGTCGAGGGATAGGGATGACAATACCCACTCACCAGGAGGACGGAAAAACCTATTCGTGCCAGACACGGTTATAAACATCCAGCAGGAAAGACAAAGCCGAAGGTGAAAGATGAAACAGTATTTGTCGATGAATGTCATCTGGACCAGAAGAGGAATCCTTAGCAAGTGACAAAGAGTACGCTAACTCCGCTACGGTAAAGAGTGCGTTGTACGGTTCAGTACAGTCACTGTTAAAAGCAAGAACTATCCGCTCGGCAGATTCCTTGAGAGGTATAAAAGCTCTGTCGTAACTATTCGTTTGGCTAGTAGCAGTAAACGAAGTAGCAAGGGAATCGGCGATATCCTGTTTGCTGGTGTAATGAGATCTGTATATGGAAAGGCCGGGAATGATACTCTGGCGACCTTGCCATACATGTGGCAAACAGCAGTCCACACCCTCTGTGATCAACTGCGATGGGAGAGAGAAGAGACAAAAGTTTCCCACGATGTGCGATTCGCACAGCGGAATACAAAACGAGCCCTGGCTCAAGAACGCTTAAAAGCAATCAAGTTCTCCTCCGTAGGATGTGAACTGAAAACACGCAGAGCACGCTTCCTTGCTTTAATAGCCAAACTGCATTCCTCAGACCACCAAGGCACAGGGACGTGACGAGGTGTAGTGGGACCACGATAAATGCTGGAATTCGCTGCGAGTAGGACAGAACAAGTAAAATACTCCACCAGTTCATCGATGGTGGGGAAGACGTCGTTGTGGAGGTGAATGAGGGAACGAAATTTCCCCAGTCAGCCTTGGAAATAATCCAGTGAGGATATCGTGTTGGTACCTGATGGAGACCAGATATGTGAATGTCCATGGGAAAATGATCACTGCCGAAGAGGTCGCAGAGCACCGACCAATCAAGGAGTGGTACCAGTGATGGGCTACAGAAGCTCACGTCTAAGGCGGAGTAGGTACCATAGGCAGATGATAAAAAAGTAGGGGCACCAGTGTTTAATAAAAGTAGGCCGGACATATTGCATACATCTGCTAGAAGGCACCCATGAGTATCGTCAGTGTCAGAGCCCCACAAGGTGTTTTTGGCATTCAGATCGCCTAGAAGAAGGAACGGTGGAGGAATCTGTGCCAAGAGAGCCCGAAGATCGTTCACGTGTACGACACTGACAGGTGGCAGATAGATATTACACATAGAGAAACTGAGGGTCTGCAGCTGTACACGTACTGCTACAGCTTGAAGCGGCATGTTAAGTGGTAAGCTGGTGGCAGAGAGGTATATGCCACCAGAATAGCAACACCACCGCTTGCCCGTCGATCAGCTGCAGAGTCGTATTTAAAGGCCACAAAACCACGAAGATGGAGTACGTGATGAGGTTGCAAATGGGTTTCTTGTAGACAGACGATGGATGGACAGCGTTGAGAAATTAGCTGCTGTATGTTCGGAACACGTGCCCGGAACCCATTAACATTCCACTGGATTATTTCCATAGTGAAAAAAGGATTAATGGCTAGTCTTCAGCTTTTTTATTCTTTTTCACCTTGGCTGACTCAGGACCAGAGATGTGGAAGTCGCCGTCCTCTGGCGATTCCTCGGAGGTGTGCGAGGCAGAAGATCCCCTACGACTCGCAGAGCGAGAGCGGGATCTCTGAGAGGACGTGCGACTACTGGTTCAAACTATATGTCGGGAGCGACTTCCGTCGATACGATCATTACAACTGCTGGACGGCCTGAAAACTGTAGTCTGCATGGCGGAAGATGTCTTTGATGCTGGGCTTTTGTGAGACAGTGGTGGAGTGCTAGTTGGCAGGTCAGTCTGAGTTGAAGCATTTGCAACACTAATGTGTTGCAAGCCGATAGTAGCAACAGGAGTACGGCGAACTGCCGACGAATAAGCCAAGATGGTGGCAGGCTTCAGCTGTTCGAAGCATCGACGCGCTTCAATAAAGGTCAGGCGCTCTTTAACGCGCAACTCCTGAATGCTCTTTTCGTCCAAGAACTTAGGACACTGACGTGAGCTCAATGGATGGTTACCTCCACAGTTCACAGAGCATGGGTCCCGAGTGCAAGCCGTGTTTTCGTGTGCCGGCTGCCGCAATGTTCACAAGCTGCAGGATGGTTACACGAGCTCCTGGTATGCCCGAATCTCTGACACTGAAAACAGCGCATGGGATTCGGGACATATGGTCGTACTGCGGCATGCTCGTAACCGCAGTAGATGTACTCTGGCAGCTGAGTGCCCTTGAACATAAGGAATACCGTACGTAAGGCGCAATCTTTACCATCCTGTTTCCGAGTTAATCAGTAAGCTTGGCAGATTCGCTGATCAGAGAGGCAGGTGACGGTTTCTTCGTTGGTGAGATCGTCCAGACTGGAAGTGGTTACTACTGCTCTACACGAGTTCAAGGTCTTATGTGAGGCTACCCGGATAGGGTAGGAGCCCAACAAACTTGCCTTCAACAGCTTCTGCGACTGATCTGCATTCATCACCTCGATCAATAATGTGCCATCTCTAAGTCTGGTTGTGTTTTTAACCGAGCCACAGATCCTATCGACTTCCTTTTTGATGTAAAAAGGGCTAATGTCCTTCATCGTCTTTCCTTCACATTGCAAGGTCAAAACCAAGAAACTGCCCATGAGGGGGGGGTTTGCGTGGAGGCATGATTGGTTGGACCTCCCTCAAGAACTGTCGGCGTCAGCCTGCCATCCGGGGGTCAAAGGATAAAAGACACCAAAAGCTCCACAGAATGTGCCGTCATGGAGACCCCTCCATGACTGACCTCAAGGCGTACTTCAGAGGGGCTACCCTCCGATCTCCACTGCTTGTCCGCATGGGTAAACCGTTCACCATGCGACACCCCGGTTTTATGCCCCCACCACAGCAATAACTGCCCATGGCGCCCCGCTTTAGGCCACGCTGCCTCAACGGAGTCAGCATGGATTCAGGGGACTTCAGGTTGATTACACCGGGGTTCCGTCAGCGGTAACACGTCCGGCCAGTGATACTGACCTGACGTAACGCGGCTGTCGGGAAATTAACACCAGCCGTGCCCTCAAGGAGCTATGTGAGTGTACATGACGTGTGGACAGGCTCCGCACCTAAGGCTATACATGGGGGCAGTGTGAAGGGTCTGCCTAACCTTCGTGCCTTAGACCTCCAAAGAACACACAAGTTGGGGGCCGCACTGAAAACTGTGGGACAGAACCACGGAGATAGGAAAGATCCCTGCTGGTGAGACAGGAGTTATAAAACTAAAGCCTTACTAACTAACAGTCATAATAAACCTAGAAGAGGAAGAGGTGATGAAGAGTAGCGGTGAAACCAGCTACATGTGGCAACAGTTAATGGACATGGAGGGGGTGAAATGATGGTGAGTGGCTCGGGGCCCCGTCAAGAATTAAGAACAAATTCATGAGGCTAGATGTGAAATCACAGCAAACCATACATCCATTGATAACAGCATGACTCTACTTGATGTATGTAGATATTTGGGGCAGAACATGGCAGTGATAAAACAGTACATTAACCATCATTATGCAAGAGAAAATGCTGATTATTTTAGAACAGGTTTTAGTAAGAAAAAATAAATCTATAGCTTATAGGTTTAATTTTGCATGTTAAACTTCCAAATGACTAACTGCATTCAAATTTAGAAAAAAATTTAAAACATATACTAACAATATAGCTTTACCTACAAATATGACATATGTATTTAAGAGACTATAAGCCTCGCTCAGAATAAACAAGAGTAGCACTGATGATGCAATAAATAAAGGGTTCTTCATTTAAAACCTAATGGAGCGTACAGCGTTTTGCCTCTCCAGTAATCTTGTTGGATTCCCCCGCTACCGGCTGCTGTTGTGTGCAAGGCTAGTCCGTACTGGGTCTCTGAAAATCCATACCGCATTCAAGAAATCCCTCATTATGATAGGAGAGTTGGAGTTTGGTGTGTTGTTAGCGCTAGACACACAATTGGTCCAATATTCTACGAGCAGACTGTAAATGCAGAAAGGTATCGAAATGACATTTTGACCCCATTTTATCATGAACTGACAGAAGAAGAGAAATCATATGCATATTTTCAACAAGATTCTGCTACTGCCCATACAGCAGAGGAGTCCATAAATAAAATTAGGGGAGTGTTTGAAGATAAGAGTGATTAGAGCTGGTGTATGGCCCTCTCGCTCCCCTGTTATTTTTACTTGTGGGGTAACCTGGAAGACAAAGTTTACGAGACAAATTCTCATACACTGGAAGAACTAAAACAAAATAATAGAAATGAAATCGAAAACATTACAATGGCCCAACTTAATTGTATGAATCAGAATGTGTTCTCCCGATATAATGCTTCTTTGGTCGAGGGTGGACATTTCCAGCATTTTCTATAAGGTAAGAGTGTTATACATGCTTTATGCGTGGGGTTTATGTAGGAGCAAAACCGACTGTGGCACACCCTGCCACATACAGGCAAAATGCCATGCCCCCATTAGGTTTTAAATGAAGAACCCTGTATATCTTGAAATTGCAGTTTGCACTTAATTTAAAAAACTTGCAGCAAATACTAAGACCAGCGAAGCTTAGTCCAAAATATTTATTTATTTGTAGATTTATATTGTTTCACTGTTGATAGCTTCAGCTTTTCATTATACAAATATATGCTTATATAATTTAGATGACTTGCAAATAATTTTTAAAACGGTTTTCTTTATTATACATATGTACACTTTTTTTTGCTGTTTTGTGTCTAGATTATTTTTACCTGTAATTTTGACAATATTAGAAAATTTTAAATATATTGGGAATTGTTACATTATTACTATTACTAGTATTACTATTATTATTATTACTATTATTACTATTACTATTACTATTATTATTATTATTATTATTATTATTATTATTATTATTATTATTATTATTATTATTATTATTATTATTATTATTGTTGTTGTTGTTGTTGTTGTTTAGGAGTTGTATAGTAAATTATCACCAGCAATTAAGAATACCTTAGACTATGTGCTACCATGTTTCTGAAAATCAGTTAACTATAAGAAATACTTCAAATTCATTCTACTTACTAGACATACTGAGGTCCTTTGTTTGGGATGTCTCATAGCCACATTTAGGACATGGAATAGGCTTGTTCTTTTCATACTTAAATCCCTTTCGTCGAACATGATCCTCACAATAGCAGGTCTTGCAACGCAAGCATGAATACTGGCCCAGTTTGTTGCACGACTGACCTGAGAACATAATGAAAGAGAAACATTTCTGTAAAGTTCCTGTGAGAATTTTGTTTTTGTGTAAGTTTACTTTACAAGCCAGCTGCACTGCTCAACTCTAAGAAGACAAGGTGATGTTGAACATTTTTATAATGTCATTCTTCTAAAAGCAAATAAAATTTGTGTATATTTTACAGCTACTTTATATTTTACAGCTTTGTAAGTTGATTGCCATTGATTAGTTTGTTCAACTTGCTTTAATAGTTTATCATTTAAAAATTTTGTGTTCAACAAAAATGAATCTGACTACAGAATATTTCCAAGGTTTGATTTTAAATCATTAACATTTAAAAAAGATGTGGAGATTGGCTTAGAAATGCACTTCACAAAGAACTCCCGTCTAAGGCAACAATTTACAGTACTTCATCACATAATCCTCAAATGTTTTTATGTTAATTTCTTTTTGTAGTAAAAACACACAGTATGATCATTATGCAAAGAATAAAGTACTCAAGACTGGTCGTGTTAGCTTTCAGCGACTAGTGTACAGTTATAGGAGTAAAAACGAGTCTGAGCATATTCAAGCACGGCCATGTTACACTGCTCAAAGATGAAAAGAACGGAGAGGGGAAAGAACAGTAACTAAAGTACTGCGTGACGCTGAAACCGCAATGCAAACGCTTACTCCAATAATAAATAAATAATTGTGACTTTGTATTAATTGAACTAAGAATCATCTTTCATTTACAGAAGCATTTACAATACTGTTGAACTGCATGTACTTTTTAACTGGAACTGATATCGGATTAAGAAAGTGTCCCATTTGTGGAGGGAAGGAAGATTGGAACATACTGTTTTTGAATGCCAAGGAATGGATTTATGGAGAAAAGAATTTTTGGAGCAGAAATAGGGGAAGGTGGATAGCAGAACAATACTGAGGGTGATTTTTAGAAAGGAGGGTAGGAGATTAGGTCAGTTTTTAAGTGAAGCTTAAAAAAAAGGAACTGGGTTGTGATATGGAAATTCAGTTGATACCAGTCGTCGACACACACACTCTTTTGACTTTATCAGTCTGACGTGGCTAGGCCAACAGTTTTCTTTTTTAAAACCAATGTGTGGACATCTCTCACAACTCACTAGGCGGTCGGTGCTGCTTTGAAGCAGGTGAACGACAATTTCTTGTTGCAAATTAAACATTTTGTGTTAACTAACGGTCGGCATACCTCTATTTGTTGTCATTTAGTTTCTTATATGTATTAAAACCCATGAAACTACAATTCTGTTGTCCATTTTTTGACAAACTCACACAAACTCTTGAGGATGTAGCTCGCTTAGCAGCCATGGCAGGAGTGCAACAAGAACTTCAATAGTAACCGGCTAGAAATCCAGATCAGATTTTCAAGAATCGACGTATAAAATGTTCAGCATCAGTTGTTCAAAGGGAATTAGAATGTACAACATTTTTTATTAGTTAGTAATGCCTTAGATAGCTGTGGAGAAGAATTAAATGTGTGTAAATTCTAGCTGGTTTCCAGTTAGAATCGGCTGCTGGCACCCAGTAGCAGAGATAATTTTTTAGAAACTATTATTAGATTTAGTAGGTTACGATTGTAAGCAAATATGTTGGATGAATACGACGGTCTAAAGGCCTCAACTGAATGCCTGTCATACACAAGTATGTATTAGTTCAACACAGATAAATATAACATGACATAGATGCAAATCTTGAGCAAACACCAACATCATTACCAAAATTGGCACAAGTGGGAATTAGAATTTTTTTCAGCCCATAAAGCAACAAAATTACTTAAGTTGAAACCTTTCAACTGTTCAAAACAAGGTGACCCTACAGCAAGAGCGCATTATTGTGAATTAATATGGAGGTATTAATCAATCCTCAGCTGGTGTACTTTTCCGACAAGGCGTGGTTCCATCTCAATGGCTGTGTGAACACAAATACTTGCTATTAGTGTTCTGAAAATCCAAATTGCATTAATAAAGTCCCTCATTCTGAGAGGGAAATCGGAGTATGGTGTGCTGGTAGCACGAAAAGAATAATCGGTCTGATCTTCTTTGAGCAAGAAGTCAATGCTGAGACAACATTTTTACTACATTCTCATGCCAGTTGACAGAAGAAGATAAAACATGTGTATGGTTTCAACACAATTCGGCAACAGCTCATACAGCAGCGATTTGCATCAATAAAATTAGTGAAGTGCTTGAAGATAGAATAATTAGTGCTGGTGTATGGCCCTCTTATTCCCCAGCCTTAACAGCATGCAATTTTTTCTTGTGGGAAAATTTGAAGGATATAGTTTACAAAACAAGCCATCATACACTGGAAGAACTGATGGAAAACATAACATACGAAGTGAGAAACATTTCAATGACCAAATCAAATTGTGTAAGTCGAAATGTGTTTTCTTGTGGTGCTGTTTTTTAAGATGACAATTCTTAATAAATATTTAGATGTTGTCTTATCTTGTTTTGCTGTAAGATATTTTTGTATGCCTCAGCGATCAGTCGGTAGAGCAATGAAGATTCTTTTACTACCTCAGGTCGCAGTTAGAGAATACAGCATCTGCTGAACTCCATTTGAATTTATCAATATTTATTCGCACCTTTATGAATTATTATAATCACTAAATTGTTATATGATTTCATCGCATTCTTTACCATTTCTTATTCCTTTGACACTTTCAAAGGTATTTATTTTATAATCTCTCAAGATGCTACTGAGAAATAATGTATCTAGATTAAAGATGTAAGAGTTTAAAATTGCACAATTTACATTTTTTCAGAATACTGCAGAGAAGAGACGATGAGAAAGTGTTTGAAAAATTATTTCATCCGCTACCAAGACAATATTGTTAGGATATTGTCTTACTTGACAATACCTTCTCATGACATCTGATTACGTCATGTTTGCATATAGTATTTGATCCCACAATTATCTCGGACATGCCAAGCTTTTAACACAAAACAATAATAATTGGCACATGATCAGTTTATGGAGAATATTAGTTACTGTCAATTTCAACACTCCAAGTATGTTTATGTAATTATTACAATTATTACAAAAGAATAACATCAAATTGTAACGGTGTGGTATTTACTTGCTGATTGCTCACCGGGATCTGGGGGGACCATCTGCTATTTGGTGTGGGGCGTGACGATTTTCCTTTGCTAGCACAGTGGCGAGTGTGAATTACTTTTTCACTAATACTTGCATCCAGGGCGCAGTACGGGTCAACATCCAGTAAGAATAATCAAAGTTCAGATTCACTTTGTAAAACTCGTTTATTATTTCATTCTCACTCAAAGATATCATACTATTCAATACAATGGATTGGCATCTTTTATATCATGCATTACAGGGTTCACCCATCACGATCACGGACCATGTACCTTTGTAGATTCTCTTTCTTCTTTAATTTATGACCCGCGTAACAAATTATATGTCCCTTTTCTGTAGCGTAATTTCTATTCACTTTTACACAATAATATTTGTGTAATATGATGCTATATGCCAGTAAATTGTAATTTTATACCCGGATTTCGCGTGTCCCACGCGATGCCAATCCAGACTTTTGTAGAAGACAATTGAACACATGCATTATTGCCGACTGTAATAACAACTTATAACTTTAAGGTGGTTTTTTCCACCACCTCTATAACTTAACATTCAGATATTTCAGAGGGCTGATGCAGAAAATATCGCCTCAAAATAAAGTCAAGTTAATGTTTGATTTAAGTATTCCTTTGGGTACTTTTGCTTGCTACAATGCTGTTTAGTTGTGGCAGGACACCATTTTTAGCACCTCATATAAGTTAAGGTTTGTACATTATCTTAACAATATGCGAGAGATAAATCTTGAATAGTTTTTCAACAAGGAGAGTTTTAGCAGTGGCATTGATGGCCCATATGCACATTACAATCAACAACAGTCCTGACATAAATAAAGCCTTGTATCTGGCAACAATTATCAGTTCAGACTAAATTATCAGCCTGCTGGTTGGCTCTATATTGCTGGATAAAATCAAAGAATAACATGATCTATTACTTACATTTAAAGTTTTCTGATTCTAAGACCTGACAGGATGCCTGGTGTTCAAACTGGTCATCTTCACACAGAAAACTGTCACAAAAAGAGCAACGGAAAATACGGCCTCCATGGTCCCATACTTGGCGTTCACATTCAGCACACACTGCCTCTTGAAGGGGACAGGTGCAGGCATGTGATGTCAGACATTTACGTCCATGGCATACCCAAGCTTCGCAAAAGTCGCAGATTGCACCCTGGAAAAAATATGAAAATGAAATGTTAATATTCTTGTAGCTTTGCGCTAGTGTGCTCTTGAGAAGCATGGAAAGCACTGCTTGCTCTTGAAGCCTAAGCTAAAATAAGAGTATTAAATTTGTTGCATGAAAAATAAGAATTCTTACAAAAAGGGTGCTCGTTATGGACACTTACAATTTGGGCGTCAGTCAAATCATAAACCAACACTTTAAAGACATAATTTAAAAAAAAAGTGCATGTTTTGAGGATCTATTGTCGTCAACTGTAGATTGACTACCAGAAACACTGGTGTAATCCACAATATCCTGGGAGATGTCAAGCTGTATGATGAATTTATTGAATTCCCTGTGAAAATTTATAACTTCTTGAGAGGTAGAACTGGCAGTTTGTCACAATAGCTCAGTGGTAGAGCAGCCGCCCGGTAAGCGGAAGATCTGTGGTTCAAATCCCAGTTGTGGCATTGAATTTTTAAGTTCCAGTTCTACCTCTCAAACTTTGCCCACACACGGCTTGTGTGTTTAAAAACACCAACAGTAAGTTTGTTGGCATAAATAAATAATAATTATAGCTTCTTGTTTTTTTATAACAAAAACCTTGGTTAAATTTGTGTACAAATCCTTAAAAAATGGGTTAAAACACAATAAAAGTCACTTTAGCATAATTGCCATGTTGAAAAGCTATTGGGGCAACACATTTATTGTTGAGTTTGGTTGTTTGCTTTAATAATGTAACAAAGATGGCAAAATGTGAAATCCTGTTACTTTTCTATCTCTTTATTGTCCTCTAAATTTTACTACAAATGCACAATTTACATATTACATTTTTAGGTCATAAACATCCGGGCCTGGTGATGACTAACAGACTTATTGCTTCTTGCATAGCAGCCAACACGTGCTTCATTTGTATTAATGCAGCTATCCTCTTTATATATATAAAGAGGATAGCTGCATAAAAATATAAAAAAATCCCTATACATTTGCACAAGAATTAAGGCTGGTTTGCAAACACCAGTAATAGTAATGATAACCAGAGCGAGAAAATTAAAATATGTGTATTCAAATGGGAATGTTCATAAAAAACAAGAAGACTTGGCCAAGTTTCAACTTTCTCATTCCCGTTGCTGGGCACGGCATGTCAGATTCATGTTATGAATATTAGACTTATTGGTGTAGAAATTATTCAATGTGGCCATGCCACAAAACAGTCCTAGAGCTCTCTCTAGTCGCAAGCTAGAAAACAGTAGTTTTTTGAAAACAAATCAATTCTCAATGTGCAACATTGACCTCCACCTTCTATCATAAACTGATCAATAGGGATATTCTTTAGAAAGTGTTCCGTGAGAACTTCATGAGAATTTCGTCTAAGTCCCACTCGGCAGTGTGCATGAATTCTTACAAAAGTTGCCGAAGTTGCAGTGTTAATTCAGCGGTGCCAACAGCACTATTTCTCCATTAATTTGTTGCCAATCTGAAATTTGAAAGCTTTAGCGGGACCCGTAAGTATGCTAGTGAACTTGTTAGAAGCAAGTTGTGAGAGTGCCATGACTCGGTTCATCAGCATAGTAGATTTAGCGCCTTTGTGCTATAATGGGGAAGAAGAATGTATGCAATTCCTCTACGATGAGGGCCTGCTGAGAACCCGAATGCTATGCAGGGAACGTGATGCCGTGCTACACCCCATTACAAATGGCTTCAATGGGTTTAATTGCTCCCTTACAAAAAGGGGTTGAAAATTCCAGCTGTTTTCCTGCAGGAGGAATCATCCTGAGCAGTTTTGGGAGTCATGCTCCGATATTTTGGGTAGGAGTCAAGGAAAAGGGGTAAGTATGGGAAAAAAAAACAAAAAAAACAAAAAACGTTCTCTTGTGCAGTATGCTAAAACACGCTCAACCCTATAAAGAAATAATTTCACACAAATTTGGGAGCCTAATATTTTTTAATATAATATTAACGTCACATGCATATTTTATAATATGCATGTGACGTCCCTTGTGCTAAAGGTTACAGCTGAAAATGTATATTGGAAATGGGTACCCACAACTAGTCTTATCATACTGGCACTCTATATTAACCGAAATCTAATTATAATTAAAAAGATATGGGTGGCGGTATATCTGTGGCGGCATGATGTGAAAAATAGATTAGCCAACGCGTGAGTGCATTTGTGTTTAGTTTTTGTTGCCAACACACTAGTGTGGTTGAAAAAGCAATGTTGGCAGATGTGAAAATCGTCTGCTAGTGACAGCTAGCGCATACAGTGCAACCTAGCGGTAATTCTGCTAATGATTGTTGGTGCATGTGCAGTAAGTACCTTCGGACTTAGAATTTGGCCAGCAAGCGCTACGGGACACTTTCTAAAGATGAGCCGATTATTCAATATCACCATGCCACAAAACAGCTCCTAGAGCTCTCTCTAGTCGCAACGTAGAAAAAAATATTGTTTTTTGGAAACAAATCAATTCTCATGTGCAATATTGACCTCCGCCTTTTATCACAAGCTAATCAATAGTATGCCTTACTGTTCTGAACCAAAATGGTGAGTGTTGCCTTGCTTCCCACTACCGTTGCCGTTCTGGTTACCATTATTTAATTTTGCCCTTTTCCCTCCACTATCCTGGATCATTGGGATTTAGCTACACTGATGTTTCTGCTCAGCTTTGTCATTGCCAACAAAAATCATCCCTCAGCTATACAGTGGCTCAGAGCTCTCAAGCCCTTGCTTATGCTTTGTATTTGGGTCCCAAATTATGAGTTTTTCCCCTAAGGACAGCAGAGGTTATTAGTCTCATGCTGGTAGTTTTGACATCGAGTAGCACAAACAAAAAAGATAGCAAATAGAGCAAGCACTTGTTTTTCTCAGTTCAAGCAAGATAAAAGGCCACTTTAACACTTATAACTAAGGATACCTTACCACCATGCCCATTCCTGTGGTAAATATGCCCGCATGCCGAATCACACAATCGCCAGTCTTCAGCATACATTTTATTTTCCCACAATGAGCACATTGAGGTAATCTTTGTATGCTCTGACAGAAGTAGCAGAAGGCACGGTTTTTCTGTTTCCTGTGAAACCACAAACAAGAAATAACATTATACTAATTCACACAATGCAAGCAATTTCTCTTACTTTTATATGAGTTTGGAAATACTTAAATGTTATACGTATTTTACATACCTGTGGCATTTCTCACATTCCTGAAAAAGAGAAACGTGACCTTGTTAATATGGCAATCTGAAATATACATGGGAGGCTATCAACAATTTAGAAAACCAAAATACCTACCATAGGTGCATTGCACGGGTATTGGCCTAAAGTTAGATTATCTTTCGCTGTTCTGATTTCCTTCTGTCTTAATCGCTGTTTTTCAGCCTTCTTTCGCTGCCCAGTTTTCTTTTTCGGCATGTTTTGTTATGCTTAACACAACTGAAGCAGTATGGGGTTTTATCTGGAGTATTGTACTTAAACTACACAACCAAATTTACGCACTGATCTAAAACCAATTAAATCAAATGATAAGTTAGATATACTCTCACCCTCAACTTAACCTAAAATTATTTTCTTTTTTAGCAACTGAGCCTGAATGGAAACGTATTAAAGTGAACGATTATAGCGCACACAAGTGGCAGTATTCGTAACCTCAAATGAAAAATTCAACAAGCATTTTCACCGCTATCATGGCAGAGTGGTTATAGGTGTACTGTGCGAAAGTGTATAAGAAATCAAGTCGTGCGACTCGTTTCTTTTATAAAATACCGAAAACTCCAGGTTCTTAATGTTGGTCACAAGTAGTCATGATGTAGTTCAACAAAAAATTATAGCCTGTTTGTGTCATGACCAATAGGTGATTTGCGGGGGTGATTTAAGCGCTTCATCGATATTATCAGCATAGGAAATTTTTTGTGTGAGTATACACTAATGTATTGCAACCTATTATTAGTAGCTAATATGTAGATGTATATTTAAAACTACTAGATAGTAAATAATGTGATTTGGCATGGTCAACACTTTACTATACAGACGATATTAATGTCGTATGGTTTTGCACAGCCAATAAGGTAAGAAGCTGGAGTCTGATGATCATCCGAGGCACCAATCATAGTGCTGTATCCATTAACCCGCAAAACACAAATTGCCAATGTCAGAAAAGTAGTTCATTAATGATTGTTAACCACGAATCACGGAGCACTTATGAAATGTTTCCGAGCTCTCATTGGTGTATATGAGAGCAGAGTGTGGTTGTGTAATGAATATTGACTTTGCAGATTGTAAGATAACGTAGTATACCGCATGGAAATTCGAAGTGTTAGAAATAGGAAAATTTTTCTCAGATAATTTCTCTTGCCCTGTTGATTTTAGAGATAAATGCTTTTACAAGGATATTAAAAATGCACTCAAAATATAAATGTAGAATGTTCATTTTTTTCATTTTTACATAAAATAATCAATGAATTTTATTAGCTGTTTTGTTAAATTTGTTTCATTACAGTCAACCATGCTTCACTACAGTTTTGTAATCAGTTAATACTATGCTATTAAAAGCATATTATAGGAGCTTTTTGTTATTAATTATTCAAGACTACTCGAGCACAAATCATATTGATTGCATGTTTCTTCTAAACAATTAAAAATAATTAGTTATTCTATATTTTGATTCCCATTTTAATCCTCATACATATTCTAGTAAAATCTATGTGGGAGTGACTATCTGAGAAAAGTTACTTTCCATACCTATTAGAATCTTATGCCCAATGTTTTAACTATAAGTATAGTTCTATTACCGAATGAGGAGTGGGTTTTCAAAACTAAATAAATGCAGAATATTGAATATTTCAGAAAATGCATTTTTATTTCACCTAGAGAGAGACATTAACCCATTAACGCCCAGTGGTCTATTTATAGACTGCTACAGATATTATTTTATTTAGTTTACATGAATTCTCAAGAGTTATTTTGACCATGTATCTCATTATTGCTATTATCTGATTATGTGAACACATTGTCTCTTAAAAACTAGAATATTGTGTAGTTTATTAATTTACAATAATAAGCTGCAAATTACTGCAGTGCATGTGAAAGCATATTATCGTTAATTTCCTTGTTATGTTTCCCTTCAACTATCTGTAATATAATAAACTGTCAATAAAGGTTTGAATTATTGCATCACACAATGAACGTACTAGTGTAAGCAACTCTAATGCTGAAAATATGGTCCTAAAGTCAAGCGATATATTTATAGACTGCTAGGCACCAGTGTTATCTCGCGTCAGCACACAGGAACTCTTACTTGACACAACACTAGCAAGATTGTTACTTCTGTAATAGTATGCAAACATCTGCCAAGTGTCTTATTTGTCTTCTACAGTTTTTCTGTTTGAAACAGAGTGAACTGGTGTTCATCAGTATTCTATATTGTGTTCTTTGAAGTGACGATAACATGTAAGCATGTGGATTCCTAAAGTACATGTCTTACAGCTATTATTTTTGGGGATAAGTTTGCAGTTCTGTGCTAACAAAAAATGCAAACCACAATATGCAAGTCCGTTGGTTATTTCTTTTTTGCTTTTCATTATTTTAGATTACATTCAGGGATATGGTGTGTAACATATCATATTTAAAGGAATTACACTGGTTACTATAAGTGACAATAACATTTCCAATGAAATTCATTATGTTTGTGATATAATTGATGTGATTCTTCCTACTGATCCAGACAATCTGACTGATGAAGATGAAGCACTACAGGTATGGTAAATGTGAACGATGTTCCTGGCTCAGTTGAAATACATTTCACTGCCTCTGAAAAGAGTGACATACAGGAAACGAATGACTCTAGGTTTGAAAAGTCAACCAAAAACAAAACTTTTGAGACCGAGCAACATAACACAATACACGTGCTTCCAACTACACAAATATTCCAGAAAATGGCCATGCTTCAAATGAAAAATGGGAGGAAATGTAAACAAATTTGAAGAATTGCAAGCCACTTGAGACACGGCAAAAAAATTTGATGTAAAGCTCTTCCACAGATGTTTTGACCCTTACCACAGTTTATTATAAGCTTTGCCACACCAAATGTTTCAGTTAATATCTGGTTTGGCTTTAGATGATCTGTAATTGCTTTAAGAAATAAAGTTTAATAATAAAATACGTTAACTTGATGAAAATGTATTTGTTCATCATTACAGTATGTTTTGATACCGTTAACGCCCAGTGTGTATTCATAGACCGGGTGATTTTGGGACATTGGGTGAATAAAAAGGCAAACAAAATATATTGTTGACATACTGTATGCTAAACAAATACAATACATACGTTTTTCATAATTTTTTAAAAAAAAAAATAAGTTGGGTAATAGTGGGTTAAAAGAATTTATTATTTTGTCTAATATTAGATCTTACTGTTTTAAATAAAATTTACTAGTAAGATATTGTAAAAAATCTTGCATACCTAGGTTTTCTCAAAAGTTTATACGTAAGAGAAAAGTTTGTTCTAATTATGTGTTACAGTTTGTTTTTGTTCTAGACTTATTTGTATTTAATACTCATTTGTTTATTATTACAACAATTTATATACATATATAAGTTTTACAGTTTATTATTATTTTTTTTTTAATTGTTCCATTTACATCCCATCTTTAACTATGAAAGTAATATTGGCGACCTTTGTTTGTGGAACACCTGCCTAAAGGCAATGGTGGTATTCGTTTAACACTGTTAACAGTGGGTTTTTGGTCTTTAGGGATTTTTAAACATTAAATTCACACACATACATTCACAGTTTATTATTGCCTGCATTATTCATTACTGCACACTAAACATTTATGTAATATTTGTTTTCTAATTTAATTTTCTTACCTTTATTGAGAATCAGTACACTAATAGTAAATCTACTGACATGGGGCTGTCACTTTTAAGCATACTTAAAAACCACGAGTCTGGCTTGGAGTTAAGCCCAAGACCTTTGGATCAGCAGACCTGTGCCTAACCAACTGGGTCGCCCAGATCTACGTGTCTTAGGACATCTTACTACTAGGCTTCGGTGGCCGGTGACCATATTAACTAGGTCTTGGTTGCTGCCGTTGTTGCCAATGTTTCACCCTACTGTGTAGGGCTTCTTCAGAGGTGGCTGTCTATTTATACTTTGGCCGTGGAAGTTTGGGCCAGCTCTCTTCCTCTCATTGGCTGATGGTCCACCAGTCCGTGTGTTCTTATTAATGTTTGCCAAATAGTGTTGAGATATCTTCCATTATCCCTGTTTATGCTGTTTTGTAGTTTGAATATTGCGATGCTTTCTCTGGCTATTCTGTGTGTAAAATGGTCAGAGCTGGTAGCTGTATTTGGTCAAAATCTATGTGTTGCCGCATGGATGTTGGGCAGACAGGCAGATCAATAAAAGTCAGCACTAGCTGAACATGCCATGTTCATGTGGCACCACATAGATTTCGACCAAATACAGCTGCTAGCTAACTCACCATTTTACACACAGAATAGCCAGAGAAAGCATAGAAATATTCAAACTACAAAACAGCATAAACAGGGATAATGAAAGACATCTCAATATTATTTGGCAAACGTTAATAAGAACGTGAGGATTGGCAGGCCATCAGCCAACGAGAGCGAGAGGGCTGGCCCAAACTTCCACAGCCGAAGTATACATAAATGAACAGCCGGCTAGTCAGCACAGTTCCTGCAGCACTGTCAAGAATAGAAGTAGCCCTGAAAAAGCCCTACATAGTAGGGTGAAATGTTGGCAACAACAGCAGCAACCAAGATGCCGCCTTCCCAGAAGATCTAGCTAATACCCTTAGGACATCTTTGTAGAATTCAAAATCGCACTATCTGAAACTTCAAAATACTCTGAACTTGCTGTATGGAATTAGATTGTCATCCAAAAACACAAAGAGTTATGAACTCTGGAAACCCTCCTCTGGATTTCTACCAGAGACCAGAATGAAAATGACACCAATGCTGCAAGTTGACTTACAGCTGATGATGAAAGCGAAAACTTATGAAACATGTCCCGTATAAATTACAGAGTAAGTGGAGCAAACATATCCCAAATTTGACTTCTTATGCTTGAGTACTGTCGAGTGAAGAAGAAAATAAGGAACCACCTAAGTGGCAAATGTTTAGTATAAATAGCCTGGAGGAAGCAGAAGAAATATCCAAGAAAAGAGGGTAAGAAGTAACTGCAATAAGGCAAGTGCAAAGTGAAACAAGTGTGGGAAGACAGGATTAGAAAAGAAGTGAGAAGTGGGCAGGGAAGATTGAGAGGATAGGACATGGCTAGGCAAATTGCAGGAAGAGAGAAGGGAATGGAGAGGGGTTGTGAGAGTTAAGGAAAAGACATGACAAGTTAGGCAAAATAATATGTAATTTGAAGAAGCAATGATAAAAATAGCAGATGAAGTTTAATAACTGTTATAGGTAAAGGGGAGGAAAAAGGGGAAATATATAGTAGAAATATTGAAAAAGTGAGGCTAAGAAAGACCAGGCTGAGTGAAGTAATAGTAATAAAAAGTTGAAACAAGAGTTAAATAATAGACAAAGAAAGATAAAAATTTTACAAATAGAGAAAAACTGATACAAGATATATATATATACTGGTGACTTACCTAATGTTGCACAGGTAGCTTTCTAAATTCAAATGAATAAGTGATTAATTTCATTTCCCTCTGCACTTATTTTTACTATGATCTAGAGCAGTGCTATTCAACCTGGGGTATGCGAAGACTTCTTAGGATGCACATAAAATTTCTTCATGTAGTATTACATACATTATAATTATTATAATCTATTTTAGATATGGTTATGTACATATAATCTGAATTAAGGTTAACTCTTGGGATAGGCCTAGGGGTACTGGCTGAAATGAAAAATTGTCTTTGGGGGGTACATGGAGGAAAAAGTTTGAATATCACTGATCTAGAGGATTTTTATGGTGAATTCTTTCCTTCACTCCTTATAACTGTTATATTGAATGGTCTGATCGATCCTTATGCATCCTATAACAAATTAAAAATTCTCTGAGTCATATGCAAGGATGTGAAACATGGCAGAAGGTCTGACCACCTTAACCTCCTCCAACTTTCTTTCAAGTTTCCAAAATGCAGCATAGTCTATAAATAGCCTTCGGTGGTGGAAAATTTACCATTGGCCACAGTGGTCGAGTAATTTTTAGGTAATTACAGCTTGTACATTTTTAAACCTTCTCTTTTGTCCCATAGTTATTTAACATAAAAGCCACATAGTATTTGGGTTATCAGATGTTCAGAAATTCCTGAACATGCCCTACATTTTAACCATTTGTCCAGCGTTTGGGGGGAATTTTTGGGAAGTCTCTAATGTTCTACATTTTCAGAAACAACTGCGAAAATAGAAATGAACAATTTGATATTGGCTACAACTACAACTTGATATGGCAACAGACCTACACTGGCACAGTCAAACAGTACACTCATCCATAGCAACATTGAACGAGAGGTTGGCAATGCAGCATTTGCACTCTGAGGCAGAAGATCGGTATTTTGTGGAGGCAAAGCAACACAATGCTAATGTTGATAGAGCATTTTCACTAATAAGAGCATAGTGGACAGATGAAATATTCTGTGGAGGCAAAGCAACACAATGCTAATGTTGATAGAGCATTTTCACTAATAAGAGCATAGTGGACAGATGAAATATTCTGTGGAGGCAAAGCAACACAATGCTAATGTTGATAGAGCATTTTCACTAATAAGAGCATAGTGGACAGATGAAATATTCTGTGGAGGCAAAGCAACACAATGCTAATGTTGATAGAGCATTTTCACTAATAAGAGCATAGTGGACAGATGAAATATTCTGTGGAGGCAAAGCAACACAATGCTAATGTTGATAGAGCATTTTCACTAATAAGAGCATAGTGGACAGATGAAATATTCTGTGGAGGCAAAGCAACACAATGCTAATGTTGATAGAGCATTTTCACTAATAAGAGCACAGTGGACAGATGAAATATTCTGTGGAGGCAAAGCAACACAATGCTAATGTTGATAGAGCATTTTCACTAATAAGAGCATAGTGGACAGATGAAATATTCTGTGGAGGCAAAGCAACACAATGCTAATGTTGATAGAGCATTTTCACTAATAAGAGCATAGTGGACAGATGAAATATTCTGTGGAGGCAAAGCAACACAATGCTAATGTTGATAGAGCATTTTCACTAATAAGAGCATAGTGGACAGATGAAATATTCTGTGGAGGCAAAGCAACACAGTGCTAATGTTGATAGAGCATTTTCACTAATAAGAGCATAGTGGACAGATGAAATATTCTGTGGAGGCAAAGCAACACAGTGCTAATATTGATAGAGCATTTTCACTAATAAGAGCATAGTGGACAGATGAAATATTCTGTGGAGGCAAAGCAACACAATGCTAATGTTGATAGAGCATTTTCACTAATAAGAGCATAGTGGACAGATGAAATATTCTGTGGAGGCAAAGCAACACAGTGCTAATGTTGATAGAGCATTTTCACTAATAAGAGCATAGTGGACAGATGAAATATTCTGTGGAGGCAAAGCAACACAATGCTAATGTTGATAGAGCATTTTCACTAATAAGAGCATAGTGGACAGATGAAATATTCTGTGGAGGCAAAGCAACACAATGCTAATGTTGATAGAGCATTTTCACTAATAAGAGCATAGTGGACAGATGAAATATTCTGTGGAGGCAAAGCAACACAGTGCTAATGTTGATAGAGCATTTTCACTAATAAGAGCATAGTGGACAGATGAAATATTCTGTGGAGGCAAAGCAACACAATGCTAATGTTGATAGAGCATTTTCACTAATAAGAGCATAGTGGACAGATGAAATATTCTGTGGAGGCAAAGCAACACAGTGCTAATGTTGATAGAGCATTTTCACTAATAAGAGCATAGTGGACAGATGAAATATTCTGTGGAGGCAAAGCAACACAGTGCTAATGTTGATAGAGCATTTTCACTAATAAGAGCATAGTGGACAGATGAAATATTCTGTGGAGGCAAAGCAACACAATGCTAATGTTGATAGAGCATTTTCACTAATAAGAGCACAGTGGACAGATGAAAGTAACATATTATCTCTTGACTCAGTTAGAGGTACTCATCTAGTGAAGTACTCGCACAATTTTAAAAACTTCAGTTATGTGGAATTTCTTGATTAAATTTCAAACAAGCTAGATGTTTTGCAACATTAGTTCTTCGAGAAGTATAACTTACTTTCATGATCATATTTAATTCTGTACGTTTGAATTTTAAGAAAATATAGTTGTATATGCCTTATGAGGGTATATAAATGGCATTTAAATTATAAATTTATATTATTTTTGCATTGACTGACAATGTCCTACATTTTTTACCATTTTATCTATATTTCCATAAAATAATCTGGTAATCCTACATAGTATTCACACAATGCAGATACTTGTAACATATACCTAGTTATATAAGTTCTGAGACAACAAAGAATGACAGTATCCTAAACATTTTCATACCACCAAAATATGGTGAATACAAAGAACAGATAGTTATTTAAAATATCCTTTGGAGGCTATACAGGTTTTCAATTGGCATAGCCAATCATACATAGCAGTGGGTATGCTATTTATATCCAAATTGTACAGTTTGCTTCAAATCTCATTTTAGGGCCCTCAGATATGTGTTGTGTCGAGCAAGCTTTACTCTCAAAGATGTGCCATAGCTGGCAATCCAGCAGATTCAGATCTGGACTTCCTGATCAGTGTTTGAATCAGACTTTATGACGAGGGGAGAAACTTAAGTTTGTGTTATACTTACGGCGGTAATGGTAGTAACACTAATGGTAGTAGCATTAGTGTGTTATATAAATAAAAAGCAGCAGCAGCGGCAGCAATATGCATTTTACTGTCTTTAAGGGTATTGTGAGTTTTGTATATCTGAGCAGTACAGGCATTTGATGAAGGTCGGGGTGATTGGTTTTCCATTTTTCAAATCTTGCTTTATCTACAATCCCCCAATTAGTGTAATGCACTTACTTTCACTAACACACCACTCCCAATTCTGCAGTTTTTACCTGAGAGGCTGTAATATTAATATTACTTGAAGTTGAAGCCTGAGATACTGACTAGAATACATCGCTGTCGTTGCTTTCTGTAACTTTTTGCTTTCTTGCCACACATTTATCCATAGTGACAAACAATGGAACAGTGAGTTGCAAGAAACTGAAGTCAATACTGCAGGCTGCAACCATCATTGCTGGCGCAGAACTGCTGGAGTTGTTGCAATCCAACTAATGAACCTGAGAATTATTTATTGTTTAGCTTACTTGCGATATGATACTTTTACTTACAGCTTGCAGTCGTACCATGTACAGCCTGCATAAAAGGTGTTCCATGTTTTCGGGTATTTTCAAATAGTAATAATAGTAAATAGTTACAGTAAAAGGAGAAATTACTTTCCTGGTAGGGAAGAAATTCTTTCACAAGCCAGGGAAACTATTTAATAAGGGGGGATATCCCCCACCCCATAGCCCCCATTAATTCAAACCCTATTCTTGATGGCCAATCTGGGTGGGCTGTAAGCTCGGGAACATTTTCCTTAAGGCACTGTTGCGAATGTTTAGCCTTATGAGCTGGACTTCTGATATGTATCAGTGAATTTTGCCCCAAGAGCCTGTACCAGCTTATAAGACCAAACACATGCAACAGTGGCTTGAGGGCAAGCAAATAGTGCATAATTTGAACATCATACGTACTGTATGTTCACCAGCTTGTGGTCTTAGTGGACTGAAGGGGACAGGTGAGGCATTCCACTATAGTGTAACCCGAGTTTTGTAAACATCGTAGATAACACTGCTGCGGTTAGGTTGTCAACTTAAATTGCAAAGTTATTCCTGCTATGTTTGCTCGCTAATATGCTAGGTCTCTTAATTTCAGTTAAAAATTGGATGAGTCACTAGCATTATCTCGGAAGTAAAGAGGAGTGTAGAAGTGGATAAACCCCCACCTAGAAGTGCTTGAAATCTGCTGTGATATTGTGGTTGTAGAACAAAGGTTTTCAGATGACAGTTTCTAAAGCGGATGCATTTTTGGTCTCATTGGGCCACACTCATTAGCTTGTCATCATACATATGTGATCTCAATTCCATAGAACTAGCTTGGACCAAGGTAAAATAAATAGTTAAATGTAATAGGCGACTTTTCCTTACAGGAATTGCACGATATAATGCTTGAGGGTATATCACTTTTAACCAAAAGAGGCTGGTATGGTTTTTGTAAACATATAGAAAAGGTAGAAAATGATCAGTGGGAGAAAGACGGAGTAGTTGAAAATATTGTTTATGTTTTATAAGCTAAATGTACTACATGAACTAAAATTAACATTTAAGTTCCTCTACTTTGAGTGACTTCTTTGCTTTGATCTAGCATGTATACACATTCCAAGGTTGGCAACATTATTGCAAGCGCGATTAGAAGCAAGACTGCGGCTTGAGATATCAGACTTGTTCACTGACGTACTGTCTTGCTGCATTCCTCCCAGGGACCATGAGCTCATAAACAAACTGTACTGCTACAGGCTGCCATTTGAAAGCTCCTGTGGCCTGCAAACGAGGACATTTCGAGTATCTGTTCTTTGTATTTACTATATTATAGTTAATAAATTTGTCAAAATATTTTGAATAGTATCATTCTTTGTTTGGTAACCACATTTATAGTTGTGACAGAACTTATGATTAGGTACAACGAAATAGAGGTGAAGCTGGTGAAAGCAAAGATTCTACACTCCCAGACCACCAAGTTAACCTTTGGAAAATATACAGTCTGCTGCCATCAAGGAAACTAAGCTTACCATCTATTAATTATAAAATAGTGGTTCAAATGCACTAATTGTATGTTACACTTATTTCTTTAATTACTATTTATCAAGTACTGCAGATGCAGCAATATCAAATCTTCTGAATAATCTTTATTCTGATTCTGTAGATGTACATATGTGCTGAAGTTTCTGAATGCCAGAACCTTCTAACTCTCATGCAAGAAGGTTGTGATTTATTTCCTTTGTGCTTATTTTTTATTAAGTTTGTTGAGCAGGGTGTGCTAAACAATTGTATAATGAAAGATGAAATTTCCTTGATAGTGGTATGCATTTTCATATGCTTATACTTCTGTCAACAGGAAGTCATTCTCTTTTTTTGATCTCTTGGTCATGCAAAGAGAATGGGATTTCAAAGCCATCACATAGTGACCAGTTCTTGAAAGATTTGACATCATTTAAAGCTTCCTGTATTCACATTTTACTTGCAAGGAAATGTGTAATGTGACAATTTCTGCAAATTTTTATCTTGATTACCATGAAGTGGATAGAAGAAGATTTATTATTATTTATTTAAATGAGCAATTTTTACTTCCCTACTGGTAAGTAGGGGAAGTATTGTATTCCACCCAAAAATTTGATGTCGAGATTTCACTGGAAATATATGTTTTGAGGCCCCCTGAATCCAAAAAAAAAAAGCATTTTTAGAAAAAGGTCCGTGTGTGTGTCTGTGTGTCAGTCTGTGGACAGCATAACTCAAAAACGAAAAGTCGGTTAAAAACCAAAGTTGGTATTTAAGTTTAATGTCTTTCAAGGATGCAACACGAAGATTTTGAAGAAAATAATCCCACCCTAAACTACCCTTTACATGGGAAATTTTTCGAAAATTTTGATTTTCTTGAAAATGGCTCTAACGATTTTGATTAAAATGTTATATGTTTGAGATATTTTGATGACAAATGAAATGTATATCTTGAATTTTCTGGCTATAGCCGCTGTAGTCGTATTTACTCTGGATGACTTTTGCATAACTGGTAAACCATTAGAGATAGACCAAATCATACTGTACAAACAATGTAGATCTTGCTAAAATACACAATTTATGTCTGAATAAATATTCTTGTAGGGTGAACCATTTCAGAGATATTCCTTGTTATGTGTGTGAGTTTCAGAGAACTTAGAACTTTCGTGAAATGGATCATCGTTGTTTATTTTTTTATATGTGCAAAGACAACAGAATCTCAAAGCTTTAAAATATTTGACTATCGCACAAAGCCTACTGTTTTCTAACATTCCCCTTGCACTTACAAGGAAATAAGCAATAAGATAAGTTGTGCAAATATTTATCTTAACTAACACGAAGATATAGGAATAAGAGTTTGTAAGAATGGTTAGTACGATAGTAGAGAAAGCCATGTGAGTGCAACACATCAGATGATATCAGATATAATAGATCAGATATAAATATATTCCATGCAACTTGGAAACCGTTCTAACGATTTTGATCAAATTTTGTATTCAGACAGGGTTTTGCTTATTAAGTTTATCTATATAGGTGTACTTCCTGAAAAAACACAATTTTACACGTAACAGTCACAATTATTCTAAACCTTATTTTGGCCATAATTTCTCTTTTAATGGGCCAATTCAAACAAACAAGCCAGAATATTAAAGGCCTCCTCAAGAGCTTTCAGAAAGTCTAAAGAAGGTTGACTTAGCTATATTAGTCAACGCTTAACAGTCACAATTAGTTGAAACCTTATTTTGGCCATAATTTCTCTGTTTATGGGCCAATTTCAACAAACAAGACAACAAAGGTCTCGTCACGAAAACAGCTCCAACAATTAGGATGAAAAGTTGTGTTTAGTTAACATTTTGCTTTTCAAGTTTATCTAAATTAAGTATCTTCTCCCAAAAAAACATGATTAAAAAAGGAAAAGAAAAGTTGAACGAAGCTCGGTCACCCAGGTACTATGAATAATTTGTACAAGAGTGAGTAGAGAAAGCCATGTGAGTGCAGCACATCAGATTTTAATCTTTAGGCAATGTAATGAAAACAGAATTTCAATGCGAACAATAGCAACCATCTCTTAAGATTTGACTATCACTTAAGCCTACTTTAGTCCCCTTTTCCCATTATACTTACAAGGAAATACACAATTAGATAATTTCTACAAACATTTATCTTGATTAACATGAATAAACTTTTGTAAAAATAGTTTTTCAAGAGTTGAAAAAGTTGTGTGAATGAAATGCATCAGACTTCTAGAAAAAGATCTGTGTGTGATGTCTGAACAGAATAACTCAAAAATGAAATGCTAAATAAATACCAAACTTGGTATTTAAATTCAGTACCCTCCCAAGATTTGCCTCTGGCGCGGAGGACCCGGGTTCGATCCCCGGCACCAGCATGGGGATTTTATCCCCTCTGGGAGGTCTGGCACGGGGTACACTCAGCCTCGTTAGGTCCCGGGGGAACCAATTGAGGAGCTACTTGATGGAGAAGTAGCGGCCCCAGGTCTAGAAGACCGCATAACTGGCCGGGAGGGCTCGGGGCGCTGACCACGTCCCACCCTCCAGTACTGCACCTCACCAATGACGCCTGTAGTGGGCAGAGGTGGGGGACGCAGCGGCTGGGCGGTAGGCCTTCGCCCTTCATGGGCTGTCGCGCCGGGTTTTAGTTAGTTTTAGTTTAGTTACCCTCCCAAGATGTAACACAAAGTTTTAGTTAGTTTTAGTTTAGTTACCCTCCCAAGATGTAACACAAAGTTATTTAAGAAAATCCTCCACCCCGAATAACCCTTGGTACATGTTATGATAGCTAACAATTTTGATTAAAATACCATAGATTAAAGATGTTTACACCATGAATAAAATGTACATATATCTTGAATTTTCTGCTTGTGAAGTCCTCTTCATTCGGAAGGAACTAAATAATTATGCATAATTGGTAAACGTTAAGGCTTAAGCAATAAATGAAAACATACTGCACAAAAAATATAGATCTCTTTAAAACACACAATTTATTACAAATAACTTTTTGTGTGGCGACAGTTATTTCTGAGATATATTTAGGATTTCAATGGCCCGACTTGTTCAGTGCGTATTCTGTAGAACCTGTTGATTTTCACTTGTTTCTGGCATTCTGGCTTTAAAACTGTCCAGTAATAAATCATTTGACCATTGCTATTTCATTTGTATCTATACCGAGATATGTAATGTAGCAATTTGTAGAAATGTTTATCTCAATTAAAATGAAGTAGATAGGAAAATAAACTTTCATAGGAAAAATTTTGTTTACCCACTAATAAGCGATGGAGGGTAGAGAAATTTATGTGAATGTGTTATCAGATTTTTTAGGTTGTATAGGAACTCTCCACATCTCTCACTTCCTCTCTCCTACATTATTTTATCTCTTTAGGCTCGATCATGCCATAATGCCTCTTCATAACGATACTGATGTCCACCAATCAGAGGTGCACCAGTTGATAACGATACTGCTTTCCATACTTTCCCAGAAAGTTCAAGGTATGAATTAGAAACTGCCATGGAATCACCTGTTTGTGTCCGTCACTGGATACTGACTGTCCCTTCGACTGAAGGAGTGGAGTGGGGAATAGTGGCTCATTACGTAAGCGTCTCCAAGAACTAGGTTGGACTTCCCTGAGCTAGACTCTAGTTCCCGAGGTCGCGAGTTCAAACCCGGCGGAGGACGATTTCTTTCTTTTTTTTCTTTTTTTTTTTTTTTTTTTTTTTTTTTTTTTCCACCTGTAAAAATCCTTAGCTTAGCTTTCTTCCGAAATAAAACCTGATAAAGAGGCTTCTGAACAAAATTACGCTCAATATAGAATAGGATGCCGAAAAACAGTTGAAGGGAATCCATAAATGAAAATCTGATGTGTTGCACTCACATGACTTTCTCTACTCTTGTACTAACCATTCTTACAAACTCTTATTCCTATATCTTCTTCGTGTTAGTTAAGATAAACATTTGTACAAATTATCTTATTGCTTATTTCCTTGTAGATCCAAGGGGAATATTAGAATACAGTAGGCTTTGTGCGATAGTCAAATCTTTTAAAGCTTTGAGATTCCGTTCTCTTTGCACACTTGTATATCTCCGAAATGATTCACCCTACAAGAAAACTTATTCAGACATAAATTGTTTATTTTAGCAAGATCTACATTTTTGTATAGTATAATTTGGTCTATCTCTAACGGTTTACCAGTTATGCAAAAGCCGTCCAGAGTAAATACGCCTACAGAGGCTATAGCCAGAAAATTCAAGATATACATTTCATTTGTCATCAAAATATCTCAAACATATGAGATTTTAATCAAAATCGTTAGTGCCATTTTCAAGAAAATCAAAATTTTCCATGTAAAGGGAGGTTTAGGGTGGGACTATTTTCTTCAAAATCTTCGTGTCGCTTCCTTGAAAGACATTAAACTTAAATACCAACTTTGATTTTTAACCGACTTTTCGTTTTCGAGTTATGCTGTCCACAGACGGACCTTTTTCTAAAAATGGTTTTTTTTGGATTAAGGGGGTCTCAAAGCATAAATTTCCGGTGAAATCTCGATATCAAATTTTTGGGTGGAATACAATACTTCCCCTACTTACCAGTAGAGAAAGTAAAAACTCGATTTCAATTTCGTTAGGTTTTCTAGTTTTTTTCTGATTAATTTTCACATCCAGAAAAAGTATTTGCAAACATAGCTTTGGGTCCTGGGCTGTATAACACAAAACTAAATATCTGTATAACTTTGACGCGTCCAAGTCTGCAGATTGTATGTAGGAAATGGAATTTTGCTGAACCATTCTCTATTAATTATTAATGACTTAAACACAGGAAACGTGGTCAGTGCCAGCCAAAGTGATTTGCATTTATTTACACGAGAGGTTTTAAGCTGATCTAAGAGTTCACCTTTCGATGGCGCTTGGCACAGGAATTCCGAAGCATTAGTTAACAAAATTGTCTGATCTAAAGTCATTATAGACATTGTGTTCAGTTACAGGAATCAGACAAATTAATTTAGACTGTGTAATTTGCCTGCTCAGTGGTTAATGAACTACCTCACGGTTTGGGTGTTCAAGCAAAGCTAGGAAACGTGATTTTAATTCCTAGAGTTAATAACCAGATATATTTCTCAGCGTTTAGAATGAATTTGTGGTGCAAATTCAAGGAAAGTAGGAGCAAATCATCAGTTTTTCAGTTGCCAGTGCATTTTCTCAAGATGTAAGTAGAAAACTGTTATGAAACATTAAAATTAACATGCAAATTGTTGTTTCTTTTAACACCAACCACATTACCTTAAGATATTTGGTCCAATATAGAGGCTTGGAGAATCTCACAGTATTCTTTAGAGGTCTAGTTGAGTTTTCTGGCTTTAGACTAGACTAAAATGATACACAATTCATCCAAACACAAAATCATGTACACTTTTTCGCTAGTATCCAAAGGAAAATGTTAACCTACGAAGTTTTATCCGCGACCATTTAATATCTATCCATCGTCATATCGCCAAGGTACGAGGGCTGCACTATTTTTTTTTTTTTTTTTTTTTTTTTTGAGAA